>CM042834.1:239908449-240090949 GCA_023653725.1 Bungarus multicinctus
CTTCCATAACACCTCAACAGTGCCACAGGCTGATAGCTTCTATGCCACATCGCATTGAAGCAGTAATTGCTGCAAAAGGGGCCCAAACCAAGTACTGAGTACATATGCATTCTTATACTTTTCAGAGGTCCAATATTGTTCTATGTACAATCCTTGTTTTATTGATTGCATGTAATATTCTAATTTTCTGAGATTGTGGATTTGGGGTTTTCATGAGCTGTAAGCCATAATCATCTCAATTATGACAAATCACAACTTGAACTATCTTGCTTTGCATGTAATGAGTCTATCTCATATATTAGTTTCACCTTTTAAGTTGAATTACTGAAATAAATGAACTTTTGCACGATATTCTAATTTCGTGTTTCGAGTTTCACCTGTATCTATCATCTTTTTTATTTATTATTAGAGAAGAACAATTAGATCCTCCTCAGATATAATATTTAAACTCTCATAATTACATTCTAATTTTTTTCCTTTGAATAAAATAACTTGATAGTGATACATTATTGGAGGAAAAACTGAAAGGGTGCATTGTATTCTAAACAAAAACATATTGTCAAACATTGCAGAGCCTTTTGCCATTTTACATTCTTCTGACAAATTATGCAATCTCAGCTTCTTCTTCTCAGTCAGATTTTTTTTACTCTTTCTTGTGATTGAAGTGAAATAAAAGCACAATTTCTTTTACTGGAATCATTTCATTAAGCTACCACACAGCTATCCCATGTAAAGAACTATATTCTATAATATATATTGAAAAATAAGTGAATTTCTCTAGTGATTTACTAAGACAAGAATGTGTAATATTCAGCTTAGTTAAATTTGAGAATGAGTTGATTATTATTAAATGTGAAATTATACAAATCATGTTGAATACTCCCAGAAAAAATATGTATAACACTGTAGCCAAAATTGATGTGCTGATTATCCCCAAGAATTAAAAACAATGTCCATCTGATTTTCAAATAATTTTCAAATTTTCTTGAAGCAAATATTCTGTTCCGTAATGTAGAACTGATTTTCCAGTTCAGCAATATCTATTCAGATAGAATATCATTTTCATATAAATATATATTTCATTCACTGAGAGACAATCTGACGTAGTGGTTAAGGCACCATGCTAGAAACTGAGACATTATGAGTTCTAGTTCTGCCAATTATTCTCTCTCAGCCATTGGAACAAGCCAAGGGCAAACTGCTTCTGAAAATCTTGTCATGAAAATTAATGCAGGACAAGGAATGGAGCACCATCAAATTGGCCCTCAGTGAAAAATGTACTCTTTCTTTAAGTTAGTCACCTGCCTTTTGACAGATCATTTGTTCATTAGACAGTATTTCTACTGTCATTGGCTGAAGTTTCAAGAGATCTCACTAGGGTTTTCCATTTAACTGAAGATAAAAGGGGATGTATGTATTTTAGATATTTATAAATGGGTATAAAAGTTAAGGAATTTTTTTAGTTTACTATTTAAAAAAGGAAAGATGTCCACTTCCAGGTAGTAATGTTTGAATTATTTAGAACATTCTGTTTGTTTGTTTTTCCTTCAGGATGTTCAGATGTTAATTTGAGCTGATATGAATCTCTGAACTGAATTTTTGGCATGTTGTTTTTTCCAATGCTTTAAAGCTCTATCATGTATTAAAGATATGTAGTATGGAAGAAGATGAAAAACAAATCTGGTCATGTTGCCAACTTCAAAAGCTGATACAAAAAATTATGCCACCAGATAAAGACTGAATGAATCAATTATCACATTAAACAAGAGGAAAACCGTCTATGCACCAATTCCACCCGCACTTTCTACAATTTTGTAAGCAACAAACTAAAAGACTCAAGCTCCATCCCACCCCTGAAAGGACTTAATGGTAAAGACTGCAACGACGACATTATTAAAGCCAACCTCTTTAACACATTCTTTGGCTCAGTATTTATAAAGAGCAAGGGATCATGCCTAGTATTTCCTAGTCGAACCACAGACAACTACAATGATCTAATACATATCAATTTTACAGAAGACAATGTTGAAAAAGCATTACGCAATCTAAAACCATCTCTATCTATTGGACCAGGTGGAATATGTGCCTACTTCTTAAAAAAGCTATCGATAGCCGAACCTCTAAACATAATCTTTGAAAAATCTTTCAGGACCAGCTCCTTGCCAAAACTATGGTCACAAGCCATGGTCATCCCCATCTTCAAAAAGGGAGACTCCAGCCTAGTTGAAAATTACAGACCAAACTCTTTATGCTGCATCACCTGTAAAGTCATAGAATCAATTATTACCCAATCCATTATCCTCCACTTAAAGACAAACCTACTCTCTAATAAACAATTTGGTTTCGGAAAAACCTTGTAATCTGCAACTCTTACAGTGCAAAAACATATGGACTATACAAGCTCTGTAAAGGACCTTGGAGTGTTCTAATGATACATCATTCTAAATTTAGAATCCTCCCTTGGCATCATGTAGTTATTAGACAAAAAGTGACAGCATCACATATTGTAGCATCCGTACGAAAGAGCTTCAGGTTGAGATCAGTCACCTTCACATTTCTTTTTTCTATTCTTCCTTCCTTCCTTCCTTCCTTCCTTCCTTCCTTCCTTCCTCCCTCCTCCCTCCCTCCCTCCCTCCCTCCCTCTTTCTTTCTTTCTTTCTTTCTTTCTTTCTTTCTTTCTTTCTTTCTTTCTTTCTTTCTTTCTTTCTTTCTTTCTTTCTTTCCTTCCTTTTGTAACAATAGAGTTATTCTTGAAAGCTTGGGATTTGAAGGTTGGTATTCTTATTCCAGAGCTCAAGAACTGAATGAGAAGATAAAATGTTTGGATACTCTTAGCCAAATTACTAGGGCTGTGCAAATCCTTTGAAAAAGGAGCTTCCCAATCAACAAAAATGTAGATAAAATTTGAATAAAAGAAAATGCATCTTTTTTTAGACTAGTGTTGCTGATTCATCTGTGTCCATGCAGAGCCACTTTGTTTTATTGGTTTCATGAGAAGTGCTTTCAATATGCTCTTATGCCTTTCAAAGCATTTGAAATGACTCTAATGATCTAAGTGATAGAGCCACTGTAACTATATAGCCAAAAAGGCATTAAGAGTTGTTAGCCTAATCCTATGTAGCTTTTCCTCTGGTAGAATCACACTACTAACTAGAGCATACAAAACATTTGCTAGACCAATACTTGAATACAGCTCATCAGTCTGAAACCCACATCACGTATCTGATATTAATACAGTTGAGAAAGTCCAGAAATATTTCACAAGAAGAATTCTCCACTCCTCTACTCGTTGCAGAATACCTTATGCTACCAGACTTGAAATTCTAGACCTAGAAAACCTAGAATTATGCCGCCTTCGGTCCGATCTAAGTATAGTATATAAAAATCATACATTGCAATGTCCTACCTGTCAATGAATACTTCAGCTTCAACCATAACAACACAAGAGCAAACAATAGATACAAACTCAAGGTTAATCGCACCAAACTTGATTGCAGGAAATACGACTTCAGCAACAGAGTGATCAATACTCTAGAATACTCTACCTGACTCTGGTTTCTTCCCCAAACCCCAAAAACTTTAACCTTAGACTGTCTACTATTGACCTCAACCCTTTCCTAAGAGGTCTGTAGGGGGCATGCATAAGTGCACCAACGTGCCTACCATCTCTGTCCTATTGTTTCTTTTTTATTTTCTTTATATGTATCCATGTATTCATAACTATATTTTTACTTATGCCTATTATCTTATAAGCAATTGACAAACCAAATAAAATAAAATAAATAAATAAATAAATTAAAATTACAGCTTGGATTCCTGTAATCTCCACATAAGCTAAAAAAAAGAAAACTATTATATTAAAACAACGTAGTACTTTGACTCAATATTAGATTCTTATGCTTTATGAAACAGTTCCTGGAAAAAAACAGATATTTCAATATTCAAGCAATAGATAGGAATGTTACACTTACTTTTAGGGAAAGTAATTTAAATAATGTTTACATTACAAAATGTTACAGTTTTAATAAAGAAGTTGATTTTAAATACAAGAAAGCAAACCAGAGGCTTATCTGGAGAGCAGATTAAGCAGCAGACCTGAATCATTTTGCAACTTAAATTATAATATTTTGCCCTAAATTCATTCATTCTCTCTCTCTCTCTCTCTCTCTCTCTCACACACACACACACACACAAACACAATATCAGCAGATTTTATTCAACTCTCTGCCATTTTATTCTCGTCCTCTCAAATAACATCAATCACTTGTAGAACTATATATGTGTTGCTGAATTCCTAACTCCTTTGACTCAAGTTTCATGATACCACTCTATTCCATAGTAAGACTATGTAAGAAAGATTGTCAGAAATGGTTAGATCCACCTGAAGAAACTAATGTTCCCATTGCTTTCTTGTCAGTAATGAGTAGAGAAAGCCTGAAGACTGACACCAGTAAGATACCTTCCTGTTTCCAAGGCGATACCTCAACTTTGCTTCAGTTCCAGAATTAATTTAGAGAAGAGTATAAGAATATTTTGGTACCGTATTTTCCGGCGTATAAGACAACCGGGCGTATAAGACGACCCCTGATTTTCAGTTGACTTTTTTTCAAAAGTCGTCTTATACGCCAGAAAATACGGGTATTCAAAATTAAGCTGCAAGGATTTGTAAACTAAGATGCTTCTCCTTAAGTGTGTAGGCAAATACATTTTTATTCAATTTAATACAGTCAGCATTATAAATGAACTCTACAACTTTCTATTAATGACATATTTTTTAAAATTCCGGCCGCTACTCCGCGAAAGAAAACAGCCCGATCTGCCGCCACTAGAGCTCCGAAGGAGAGAATAGCAGCTAGAGAGGCAGAAGCCGGGCGACCTCCCGAAGGTGTCAAAGAAGAGCGAAGCGTCTCTTTCACAGGGCGGGTGAGCGGCTTAGAGCCGCCCTCTGTTATCCCTCGCTTCTCGCAGGAGGCAAACAAGACAGAGCCACGCCGGAAGCTCCCGGCTTTCCGTGGCGCCTCCTCCCTTGACGTCCCTTCCGTGCCGGCAGCTCCAGAGAAGCTCAAGGCAAGTGGAGTGAGGGGGGATCCTTGTCCTTGTGAACCGCTGCATTACCGGATCGAGCTGACTGGTTCGCTTCGCATCTCTCCCTTGCCTTGGAGGAAGCGCCCGCAAACTTATTTCTCGGCTCCCTCAAAGAGGAAGCGTAAAAGCACTCAAGCTTCATTCCTGATGTACCGTATTTTCCGGCGTATAGGACGACCGGGCGTATAAGACGACCCCCGATTTTCGGTTGCCTTTTTTTCATTTCAAAAGTCGTCTTATACGCCGGAAAATACGGTAATCAAATTTAAGTTATATAATGTTCAGAAGTTAAAGGCTGCTGTTTGAACATCAGAAAGTCATTATATTTTGTACCTTCTTACGAAATGAAACAACAAAGCCTACTTTCTCTTTTAACAAATTTCCTTTCCTCTTTCACAGTACATATTTAAATTTGTCAGTGAGATACATTTGTTTTGCCAACAGCTAATTAAATAAAATTGAATTAAAATTGCTGTGTGATATAAATAATTCATTGGAAAGGCACTGACTTAAAAGCAAAGCATATCTGCCTTGCTTTCTTGGAGTAAAAGTGGAATGGACTTGACCTACATTTTATAAAATCAAGCCAAAAATCCCCTGGAAAAAAAGAGTGATGAAATCAAAACCATCATACATGTCATAAGGGTTGATAAATCTGGAAAATGATGAAAATATTTGGCAAGGTGAATGGAAGAAGAAGAAGAAGCTGGAAGTTAATGTGGGAGATAGATGGAATATTGGGAGCCATTGCAAGAATTGCAAATGCAAGAAGAGATTGGATAGCTTAGAAAGTTTTTATTGATAGTCACCGGATGTTAATATCTAAACAACAATGTATGTTTCTGAAGGAGTGGAAATTTTACTATTCCCTCTTGTCAGCCTGGATGTATAATGTTATAATTTAGTCACACATTCCCTTTGCAGAATTCTGGATTAACAGAAATGGAACACCTCAACTCTTTCAATACGCCAGAATATGAAACTTTTTGCTAACTTTTTAAAAATATGACTAGACATCGAAAGACCACAGTGAAATTAGCAATGATTTAATGATGGTACTGGAGGTTGTGTTATTTTTATAAGTATATATATGTATCTTGTCTTTCCAATAGATAAGAATTAAATACAGCAGCTAAAAACAATTAAAACTAGTATAAATTTAAAGTAAAAAGAAAACAAATTTACAAAATCAATTAATTAAATTAAATTAAAAGGAAAAATATTGATAACACAGAGGAACATCAAATAAGACCTTCATGGAAAATCTATACTGCCCTTCTTCTTTAATGATATTTGATGTATTTTAAGCTTTTAGAAGTAAGATACAAACCTATTTCCTATAGTCTATTAGTACAACTAGTGGCAATTGTGCCACCATTATTTGGTTTGCAATTGCAATTTCAATGGCATTTATGGAGTGAGGAAATTCAATAGGTAATCCATTAACTATCTATCATTCTACACGAGTGGCTTATTTATTATGTGTATTTCAAGCTTAAATACATTATGAAAACTTATTCACAGGAGATTGTTAGATTATGGGTTGAGACTTGGTTCTGATAAGATAACATAATACAGGTATAATACAACTATATAATAATCAGTGGAATGTAGTATATATGAGATCATATTTTCAAAAGTAAATAGTCTAATACCTGATCACTCCATTGTAGAGCAAGACAAAGAGGGAAACTCTATGTAACAATGATTCATTTCACAGAGGTAATTCAATTTTATGTATTCTTTTGAAGGATATTTTCATATATATATATATCCTGATTTGGGTTAGAAACCATCATAGATCAACTTTCTATTCTGTAATTGTTTTTCTTTCAAAATAAGAGATGATCAGAAACTGGACAAATATATTAGAAGTTAAAGGATCTTCTCTAGTCTTTTTGTTTCACTTCAGTAGCCAACATCACTTGCCTTACTTTTCACTTTTTTTCTATCCAAAAAGAAAGGTAGACAAATAATCTTGAGATTAGTTATATTTTCAAGCAGAATGTGCCATTTTCTGTAATTAGGTTTAGTCATACCCAGGATTTTTATTTGAATGACATTGGACCTGTTTATGTTTATTTCTTGATGGCTACTGAACACTTCTTAGTCAATGAACCTTTGATCATCCTCCCTCAAGTTTTCATAAATATCCTATCAGCTAGAAAAACTGGCAGTGTTTTGTCCCAAGAACTTTGCAGTAATCCTCCAGTGGCATAAATACATGCATGGCCAGCTACTGAAAAACTGATAAATGAAGCACTGATTTGACACCAAGTTAATCTGATTTAGAAAGGCACATGCATTGACTGGTTTGCAGATGTATTAATCAGCTGAACTCAAGCTGAACTTCCTGAAGGTGAGCTAGCTGTCTCTTTTCAGAAGTCCAGTTTGTGTATATATGTATGCTATTTTTCACTGTCACAGAAACTCGAACCAGAAATAATGTATATAAAATTTTGGAATAATCTAGCTACCATTGCATATAAGTTGAAGTTTTGCCCATTCCAGACATTTCTAGGTAGAGGTTAGAAATCCATTTCTTTTACTTAACTGACTTTCCTGCTAATGCAGAGAATTAGAATACATGTTCCTTGTAGTCCATTTCAAACTCACTATTGTATGATTCTATGCATGAACTACATTCCCGGTAGAGAAAGAAAGATACCACAGATTTAAAATGACCGCCTATAAAGGAG
The DNA here is from genome assembly GCA_023653725.1 of Bungarus multicinctus. NCBI lineage: Eukaryota > Metazoa > Chordata > Lepidosauria > Squamata > Elapidae > Bungarus > Bungarus multicinctus. The sequence goes on from CM042834.1 coordinate 239,916,234, forward strand.
AATTGTAAACAAGATGTGTGTCTATACATGCAGTGCTGCTTTCCATCCGTATTGTCAACCAAAGATTACTCTCTCCAATTTAAATCAGATCTGAGGATTCATTCACCTAATAGTGACACTCAAATCTGTAAGTACATATGGGTGGCTATGGGTATTTATGTGCATAATTTCCAGATAAAAAAGCAATTTCAGGGCAAGAGGGTATGCATTAATGCCGACTAATTACAATTATTTGTCTATAAAACAAAACACAAAAACTCCCATTTTACAGTTAACTGATTGCATCTGTATTTCATAAACATTTTTTCATACAGTATATAGAAAAGCATAAGAACAAATACACATCCTTCCTTCTTACATATAAAGCAAAAGAAGAAGAAGAAAAGAAAGATCCTCATGTGATCAGAGAATGGGAACAAACTGCACTGAGAAGGGAATAAAAGGGTCTTAGATGAGGAGAAGAAATGGATGAATAAAAGATGTGAAAGTAGGAAAGAGAGATAATTACATTTGTGGTGCAAGAATCCAGATGATTAGATGCCAGCAAAGACAAACCATTCTAACTTTGTTATTATCCTGCGATAATAAGAATTCCTGAAGCTTGAACATGGATGAGAGAGAATTTGGAATTGCCTGATTCTAGTTCAATATTTCAACTGTTATACACACATCACAATGTCAGTTGTACATAGATTTAAGAGCTCCTGATAGTGGCATACACAAAAACATCTGAAATATAGAAAAATAGAGATTCTGCTCCAGTTTTATTTATATAAGGGCATCCTTTGCTCTATGCATCAGCCAATTTTTATATACTCTGATTTTTTTTTACTTCTTGCTACTTTTTTGATTAGCTGCCTTTATTCTGATAAACAATTCAGATGGAAATGTTGTAGGCGGAAAAACTTGTTTTTATACAAGTCAATATGATATTCATTCTTTGGTTCCTTATATTTCTGGCTTCTTATTTTTTCTCCATAACATATGTTAAAGCAACTAATTAAATAGACAAAGAGACCTTTACAACACAATTTAGTAGCTGTTCTTGTCTTTTAGAAAATCTTTTCCTTTTAGTTCCAGCAGGCACCCATCCGCTTAATCTTCCAGAAAGTCATTAAGAGATGGATGTTTCCAAAATGGGAGAGTGTATAGTTACAGTCTATACAGATATTGTACTGGTACCTGTTGTTATTATTATTATTTGATTATTATTACTATTTACTTTTTTATTGATATCATAGTATTAGAGATGCCAGAATTGAAGAAAAAGAACTGGAAAAAAATCATGAAATATCATTATCTGCCCATCAAAACTATGTGATTATAAATGTGAAATTATGTGAAACATGTAACAGTGATACCCATTGTCATCAGGGCACTTGGTACCATGTCCAAGAATTTTATAAAATACATTAAGAAATTGCAGCTTCCTGCAATAACACCAGTGGAACTGCAAAAAACTGTGCTACTTGAAACATCATACATCTTAAGAAGGTACTTGGTTGATACCTAGGATGCTGGCAACAACCCGTATCACCATTAGCACCACTCAATGTTATTTGTGATGCATTTTTGAATGTTCAGTTGAGTGAGTTTTAGTATTATTATTTTATTCATTAAACATGAAGCTCAGTCAACTGAACATTTAAAAATGTATTACAAATATCTTTGTTGTTGTTGTTATTGTTGTTATTGTATTGTTGAGTGGCCACATAAACATTTTAAACAAAATAAACAAAAAGAAATAAATATATTATTTCTAATAATGTAAAGGATATGTAATATGGATTATGGTGAATGCTCATCACTCCTAGTATACAGTCACAAGTTGCCCATGGCCCTAAAAGTGATACAAAAATTATGAATTTCTTCTGCATTATACCTTCAAATATTAATCAAGCAATCATATAATCAAATGTGTAATTAATTATTGTACAGTAGAGAGAATTTTGGCAAACAAAAGGGGCTTTCACTTTGAATGATTTGAAGTCCAATAGCCATTCAGTTGTTTCATATGAATTGTAATCCAAAAGCTATCACTTCACTTGGATGGTCTGTCAGTAACTGCTTTGCTGTAATATTGAACTTGTATCACCAGTGATTGTACATATCCACCTTGTCTTCTGTCAACCTTTTTGTTTTCAAGGGCTTTCAATTTTTCCAACCATCAGTCTTCTCCAATGACATTTACCTTAAAATAATGAGAAGAATAATAATTCTTGTCCTTCTGATTAGCTTTTTATTTGGACATAGCCATTGTTTGGACATTTGATGTCTATCATTGTCACAAGAAATGGTCAATGGAAACTCACTGGAGCTATTCCCTGTAGAATCAGTTATAGTTTCCACTTGAAAAGCCATCAGTATAATTGCGTAAGGATAAGGGTTTTGGTCACTCGATTAATTTTATTTAAAAATTTAAAAATATCTTAACCAATGCAAACTTTATTGTAACTGCAGCAAACCATTTTGAAATTCTGATTAAAAGTATTAATATTCATTGTCACTAATATAAACATGAAGAAGAAATGTATTACACTGAATTACAAATACCATGATTAAGGTGAAACTTCTTTTTGTATTAAAATAAGAAAATGCGTCCAAATTAATTATGATTTGTATATATAGCATATTGTATATATAGCATATGACTGCTATTGGCATTTTAAAAAACAGCATGCCTCATCTAGTTTTTGCTGATTGAAAGTGTAAATAATCTGAATGAAAATCAAGAAGCACAGTAAAAAAAAAATGCCAAGATTAGGTATAAAGACCAGACTAGTGACAAGAGCTTTAGGAACTGGCCTTCAAAATGATAATGTGAATATTGAAGTGGTGAATAATATCGGCATTTTTTGGATCACTGTGAACAATAAGGAACAAGTAGGCAAGGAATATGCCATAGGCTATATTAGTAAAAAAGCAACGAAGGACTGGAAAAAGATTTTCTGATTCCTGAATATATCCACAGGTAGTCTTTGATTTATGTCCATCATTGGGACCAAAAGCAAAATGGCTCTTAAACGAGTCATGCCTGATTTTACTATGTTTTGTGCCACAATTGTCAAACAAATCACTGTAATTGTTAAGTGAATCACATGGTTTTTAAATGAATCCAGCTTTCCTCATTGACTTTGCTTGTTGGAAGCTACCTGGCAAAATTGCAGATGGTGATCATATGACACCAGGATGTTGCAACCATCATAAATGCATACTGGTTGCCAAGTTGCTGAATTTTTCTCACATGACCATTAGGATGCTGTGTGAAGAATGGTTGTAAATCAGTGCCATTGTAACTCTGAATAGTCACTAAATGAAATTGAGGATTACCTGTATACTTAAAAAGATCCGAACAGTGCAACCAATGATATTTCCCTATGGAATTAAAAATAAACTTTGAAGCAGTAAAAGAGAAAGTATTGATGCCTTTGAAATTTGGATAAGGTACTGAAGAATACCATAAATATCCAGGAAAATAAACAATGACTCACTGGACAAATCAACCCAAAGTTCTCACTCAGAGCACAATAATCAGATTCAAATTTTCCTATTTCAGAAACATATGCAATTTTTTTGATATCTTACTGAAATATTAAGATTTCATACTCAATACCAAGAAAGATCAAAAGAATAAAATTTAATGGAAGTAATGCTTCACTGCTCAATATCAAAAAACAAGAGAATTTATGCATCTATCTAATAGCTGAAACACTTTAATCAAATATAAAATTGAATCAATTCAAATATCCCACTCTACATGCAAAAAGCAATTGACAGGTGTTGATGATGTTTAAAGAAATTGGTGTTACATATATTCCCACACCCAACACCAGAACTTTCTTTTGAATTTCAGTATTTGACATTTAATCCTGCTCATAAAGATGTGAATGAGGCAGTAAATCACAGAATGAGGGGAAGCAATTGTAGTACTTGCCAGAAGGAAAGGCCAAATGTGATGAAACTATATGCTGGTAATTTTTATCTGTGTATAAGCCTTCCTCAACTTCTTTTAGCCACTTGCTTTATTTCTTAGGTGAGAAAAGGCATTTGTTTGGGACAGTTTAAAATTAAGATTTGAAGCATTAATTTTGTTCAAGTTGATGGCACAAAATTTGTTATATACTGGTTGGTTATGCTTTGCTGCTTTTAATGTCATGTATTGATGATTTTAGCCACTCGGAGATTTCAAGAATTTTATCTTGAAATCTTATTTTTTTATCTTTAGTCCCAGATCCACTAACCTATAAAATGAAATAGAATAGCCATTGAGAATTGAGCAGTGCATAAGCCATGATAAGTAAGCACAAAGCACATCCATATAAGAGAATATATGTAGTTTAGGGTTGAACTGTGTGGAGTCTTAGTGCTTTATGAGCCTAAGTATTTGTTTGCATATATTTCATTACTTGCTACAGCACAACCAATACCAGTTATGAAAAAGACAATACTATCAAAAATCAAAAACATTTCAAAAGCAACCCTATGGCAACACAGTAACACATAAACAAGTTAAATAAACTTTAAGTTTTATTAAACACCTTAAATAAATAAGATACTTAATAGGCTTAGAACAGGGGTGTAAAACTTATGGCCTGCGGGCTAGATACGTTACATGCTAGTCACACTCACCAACAGTTTAGCAAAGGGGAGAAAAGTTGCAATACATCGTGTGACAATAATGTGTGGTTGCAAGTTTGACACCCCTGGTTTAGAAGAATTAAAAACAGGATCATCTACAACTGATTGTAACAAACATTATACAAGACAGTAGAGTGCATTCATTAATACCAACTAGACATGATAAATATCCGTAATCTCACAGTCCATGAACAGATTAAATAATTCCAACTGGAAAACTATTTCCTAGACCAAGTAAAATCCAAAAAATGCTACAGAATTCCTGGATGTTTGGCATTCAGATAAAACAGTGATCCATAGACCCATAGAGACAAACTACATTTTAACCTAGATAAACTAAATTAAAGAGACAATTAAAAAGCCAAGAAGGAAACAAAATGACCAGAACACATCTTCTCTAGCAGGTAAGTAGGGATAAGCACCAGACAAACAATCAAGCAGAAAGCAACATCCCGATTAAGCAATTACCAAGTAAGCTACTGTATATAAACAGGGAGCAAACCCTACACTCACTAGTACTGATGATGTTATCTAGTCATCATGAAACATCTGCAATCAAACAACCAAGCTTTAAATGGGTCCAAAGTACATCAATAACTATAGAACATAATATTAAGCATTTGATCTGTGAGTGTTTGGAAAATAATACATTGCTCAAGAAATGTCTTGCCAAATGAACCTGAACTTTTTAATGAATGATATAGTGCATCTTCACTTGAGCAGAACATTTGTCTCCTATGAAATCTTATTAAAGATAACAAGATGTGTAATGAAACATGTTATATTTAGATGAATGTACAGCTGGTTGAATAATCATACAAAGCAGTACACATTACTGATTCCACAGAAAGCAGATCATTTGCAAGTAGCCTACTAAAGGGTTATGTTCTAGGCTTCTACTATTCAATGTATTTATAGGCATTGTCTAGGATAAGATATTAGAATGTATAATTATCAGTCTGGCAAATGACACAAAATTGGGTAGATAGAAATCTTCTAGAGCAGTATAAAGATTTAAGAAGCAGAAATCAGTGCATTGAACTGCAAAATGAAAATATGCAGTCTTTCATTTATGTACGGAAAATCAAAGGTATCACTGAAGAACACATGAAAAGAATCTGCATGTTGTACTGGATTGCAAGCTAAAACAAATGTGTGATGTAGGTAAAAAAAGAAAAAGCAAATACAATCCTAGTCTGTGTAACAAAAATATAATGTTAAGATCAAAGTCATATCACACTTAGAATATTGCATACAATTATGGGAACTGGATTTTAGCAGGACATTAACAAATTGTAACCTATTATAGTTGCATTAATGTCTCACTATAAATAAAAAAACACAAAGATGCTTTATTTTTATTTTTTTTACTTCTTTTCTGTCTCTGGGTTATCATATTCTAAATGAGCCATTTACTATAGGAGCAGGTCTGAAAATATAGTAGCATGCTGCCTTTTATCTAACAATTCTGTTTTAGTTATAAGCTATCTACATTTTTGCATATATAGTAGTATACTATTGCATCAAAACAATACAAATATACACAACTCTTGCATTCTTTCCCATCTAGTCAATTCTGGGTACAGCTAAAACCAATCCTCAAAATTTTCCTTCCTTCCTTCCTTCCTTTCCTTCCTTCCTTCCTTCCTTCCTTCCTTCCTTCCTTCCTTCCTTCCTTCCTTCCTTCCTTCCTTCTCTAACATTGAGCAGAATCAGGACAAATAAATAAATAACATTTATTAACAACTACTGAATGCAATTAAAAATGGGTGCATAAGGTACCTTGTTTATAAAATTAATTGATTTCCCAATTTGCATATTCCAAACATTTTCCGACCAAAGAAAACATAAATTGCCCTGAGGAATTTTCATAAGATATTTTTATCAAGAGATTGGATGATTATTAAGCAAATAAATTTCCTAGCTGTTGCATGCTTAGAATTGGTTGGTAGAATATGGCTCACATGGGAAAGACCTATGTTTATATCTCCCTTTAGCCTGAATTACAATATGAGTAGTTTCAGCATGATCAGGCTAATTAAATTGAGATAACTTATGTATGCATGTTCACTGGAGTTCCTTGAAGGAATTGCAGGATGGAAGTGTAATTGACAGTTGCCTAGATGAGTATGTGTTGAAATTAATTCTCACAAGAATTGGGTATATAGTTCTTTAGGAAACCATATATGTTAGTTTAGATCCAATTAATTTCATTATGAAATGAATAAAGTCATAATTTTGATCCATTGAATATCTTCATCATTCTGAAAATGTGCACAAGGCCATATTTATTTGAAACACAGAATTCTCTCACATATGCCACTAGGGGTATGTGTGTGTGTGTGTGTGTGTATGTGTGTGTGTGTGTGTGTGTGTGTGTATCTATCTGTAATATAATGTATATCTTGTTGCATATGTTTTGATTCAACATCATAAAATGCAGAAAGTATGAAAATTTGGAGGACAGTTTATTTATTACATTTATATGTCACTCATCTACTGTTAATGGCGACCATACGGTTATGTTCAATTTGCATAGCTGAGAGGAATCACTCAGGTGTTGCTACTTAAAAAATGCAATCAGACTGAACAGATGGAACCAAGCTTAGATGGAAAATTAAATAATGTAATGAAAAAAAGTTTATTTTTAACTTTTAACCAGACTTCAGTCTGGTGAAGCAAGGGAATGGCTACATTCCGGATATGGGTTAGCTACTCATCATATCAACATCATTTTCGAATGCTACTGTTCCATTGTTATAACAATTGGATTAATAGATTTACTTTTTTAACTGGTCTGAACAAAAGAGTTTTCAAAAAATTTAGGGACTTAAAAAGATTTTCCATTTGATTAACAAAAAAGATTCCAAGGAATAGTGATGAATAATTTAAAAGTCCATGGCTTTTGCTCTATTAAAAGGAATAGTTCTGACATTATTGGTAATGCAGATATTCTTTTGGCTTACATCTACCATCAAGGTTTTGCCAAGACCCAGAAATCAATGATGCAAATAGCAAGGCACAGCTGCACAATCTTAGTTTGGAAGGTTCATCCTTGAGACCTTTTAATAAAACTTTTATTCTTTCCAGCTACTACAACTGCTGTTCATAGAGGATCTTTAGAAAGTTTAATGAAAACACTTACTTTTCTTCAAACTGGTATCCTTTTCCTGACTAAACATCTGCCAAATTGTTTCTAGTTCATAAAGGTATAAGTTACTGCAAAATAGAACTCTTCCATGAAATTGAGGTGGAAGTGCAGTGGCTCAGTGGCTTAATCATGCTGCAGATAGTCTCAGCTCCAGAGGTTTGAGCCCAAGTGCTGTGTGGCAGGATGAGCTCCTGTCACTTACCTTAGCTTCTGTCTACCTAACAGTTTGCAAGTAGATAGGTGGTTACTTATTTCAGTGGGGAAATGAACTGACGCTCTATGCTGACAGTCAGCTTACTGACAGATCTGACCTTCACAGTTGCAGTATCCATTTGTCCTGCCCTTAGGTACTTTGGAAAATAGGATGACTTCCTCTTCTTTGTGGCAATCACTTAGATATTAGAATACTGCTATCATGTCACCACTAGCCCTTCTTTTCATTATACTAGACATAACCAATTCCAGAGCCTTTATTTATGTTTTAGCTTCCAGTTCTCTAATCATCTTTGTTGCTTTTTTCTGCACTCTTTTTAGAGTCTCAACATCTTTTTTAACATTGTGGTGACCAAAATTAGATGCAGTATTCCAAGTGTGGTCTTATCAAGGCATTATAAAGCGGTATTAACACCATGTGATCTTGATTTAATCTTTGAGGTAGGCTATAGTATTAATTTTATACAAAAACTGAGCTTACTGGGGCTAAAGTTTAGAGGGGAAAGCAAACATGGAACAGTTTTTATGTAAAGAGAATTGTGTGTCAGCACTGAAATTTAGAAATATATTTACTGATACATTACATACATCAATAACCAAAACTTCCAGCCCATGCTATTTCCAATTAAGAAAGTCCCCAAACAGGACAAGGAAATGTTAGAAATGCCGATCAAGGTAGTCAAAATTGTACTAGAATATTTACCAATAACTTGCTCAATATAAAACACTTACTATGTTGATTTATTGCATGCTATCAGGTCAATATCAACTATTAAAACCACATCATGAAGGAAGGAAAGAAGGAAGAAAGGAAGAAATGTCATTTCATGACCACATAATACACCTTAGAATATCTGAAATGGACAATTTTAAAATAAAAGGTTAACATAGTTGATAGTGTCTTTTCCTTTTACAACAAAAAAGAAAATCCAGCTGGCTATGTATTGATCTTCTGTCATCCTAAGACATGTTTACAAAATGGAAAGTAGCAAAGTTCTCAAACAGGTTTTTTTCCATTTGTCGATTAAAAAATGGCCTTGAATTTATGCATTATTCCATGTATCTACCTTATAAAAAAATCATATTGAGTCATCATCATGAAATGCTGCTTCCACTGCTTCTAAATGTTCTAAATGTTTTAAATGTAGTTGTGCTAATATCCTACCAAAAATGGTCCTCAGTCAGTGAAATTACAGCCATCATTTAATTAAAAGCGAGGCTTCTTCCAAATGTAATATTTATAGAATTTTAAACAAAGATGAAACTATTTTCAATAATGATACCAAATTTTCATACAAATGCTCTACACTGGCAACCTCTTCTACCTGAACAGAAATCTGAAGCAAATCTGAACATTAAGAAACCAAATCACATTGAACAAAATTGTTTTAATAAATACTTTATTTGATCAATCAACCACTTGGAAATAATTGCCAGCTTGTAAGCTTCTAAGGCTTCTTGAGGAGATTCCCACCAATGACACAGATATTTGTAGCTGTCAAACACAAAAGTTATTGTTTTATAACAAGAGAAAAAAACCTAAATGAAAAAATGCCTGTAAAATTGCCATAATTTGCGCCCCCCCCTCCCCCCCCACAGACCATGTTATCTCACACATCATCAGCAGCAGCAGATTAATAGACACCTACATCATTATATCCGTAACTCTGGAATTCAGGATCCATCTCAGACATGTTCTGCAAAATGCTGATAAACTTCAAATAATAATTTAATCAACTAATATATATTTCTTATTCTGATTTGGTATGCAGTTTTTTTTTTCTTTATATGAGATAAAATTCAAACATGCCAACTTATCTTACATATTTTGAAGGATATGATGTTCAATAAGTCGACATAATACGTTTCTCCTCACTTTTTTAAAGCATAACTTTAGAATAAGACATAAACTCTAAGAAATTATTCTCTCCCCAACCTAGATTTCCTTTGTTAAGTAACAAAAGAAAAGTATTGTTGAATTTTTCCTGGAATTCTTTCAGAATTACAGTAGAAGATATTTTATTCAATTTTTTGAACCCTGAGTGCATCTTAACCTGTTATTTCATTTCGAAAAAAACAGAAGATTGCTCTTTGACAACACTTATCTCTTTAAAGCTTAAGGCATGTAAAATTGTAAACTTTTTACCATATTAGTATGAAAAATGCCTAAAATGTCCAGTCTCTCACTTCCTCTGTTAAAATTTTATGTATCTGTATGACCTGCAGAAACAGAAATAACCTACTGACATTTACTGAAAATGTTAAATTGTCATGTGATTATGCTAGTGATCATTTGTGGCAACCCTTATTTATTAGTTTGTAAAAGAAAGAAACTGTTGAAATATTTGACTGGATATGCCTGAGGCTTTGTACATATATGGATATGTTACTGTTGAAAATCTGAAGCAGAAAATGTATTTTCAAAGTTCACAAAAACAAAATAGCAAACTTGCAGTTGGTTCTAAATTAAATGTGTGCAGCCTAAAAGTAGATTGTGAAGAGGAACAAGTGATTTCATAAATCAGTCAGGAAAATAAAAGCAATAAAAGTATATAATGATAAATACAAAATGAAGCAGACTGAGAAAACTAACACAACTCTTGGTAAATGTTGGTTAATACATTACTGTAGCCCTTCAAAAGAGGAAAATTGTAGTAGAAAAGAGGTAGCTATTGGTTTGTACAGTAATATAACCTATTTTTTAAATTATATAAAACGATAAAGGGATAGCAAAAACAAATACTGAGAACAGATACAGAAAGTGCAGATAAAATCAATTGTTTTCCCAAGTTAATGTACAGTTGACTTTTAAAATATTGGTCCATGAAGAACTATAATCTAATTAAAAAAATAAGAAGGCATAACATCTCTCTTTTATTGTTAAATTTTTATATTCAATTGTTAAATGAAGGCAATGAAGTGAGTATTTCCATTAATCATATTCAAAGATACATGAAAATGATAGGACTGTACTTTCCAATTGCATGGTAATTTGAACAGTAGCAAGCTTTGAAATTTCTTTGGATTTCTAACTGGCCATTTTATGCAATTATGAAAACTCTTAATTGATCATCATAAAATGAACTGAACACAACTGCTATGTAGATTTGACAATGGAAAATCACTGACTTCTAAACAGCCACCATGACAAATTAGTAAGCACTTTTGCTAGCTATGTCACCTTGATTCCAAATGAATTCTAATGCTATCTATTACATGAGATTGCCTACATGATTATACAAACATAGATTTTATCAAATGTCATATAGATAATTTTCCATTCAAATAGCTTCAGAGATTTGCCCTGGAAGGTTTTTCAAACTTCTTGAGTAGATATGGATTATGTGAATGCTGGTTGGAAAGAGAATATATGTTCCAATGATGAAGGGATGGAATAAGATGCAATCTTATTAAAATGGATATTATAATGGCTTAGATTCTATGCATAATCTTGTGGAAAATGTTTTCTGTCTTGAACTTCATTATGATATGATAATTTCTTTTCAAATGAATATTCTTTTTCTTTGGACTTTAACATACTGGGACTTATATGAGCCATTCAATATATTTTCTGTCACTTTATAAACAGGTTGCTGATTCAATGCATATATGTTACAAGTATTCATTTTATTACTGCTATTCTCAAGTAAAGTGTTCAACTTTTTTTCTTATAGTACTGAGGTAAATGAGTTTAAATATGAAGCTGCATTTGGGAACAAAGTAGCTAGATAGCTAGATGACTAGATGGCTAGAGAGTTAGATAACAAGTTAGATAGAGGAAAGAGGAGAAGACTGGACAAATTGTTTTGTTTTATTGGGGACATTGAAGTAATATAATAATAGTAGGGGAAATAAATGGGAAAAAAAGTTGTTGGTTTCCCATTAAAGAAATGCGCACTTGCATCCAGAATGATAAAAGTAGCTTTTATATTGGTTGCAAGTGCGCATTTCTTTAATGAAAAAAGTAGCTTTTTTATTCTGATCACCGAATAGTTTCTTGTGATCTTCCAGTTACTTCACAGAAGGTAAAAGGGAAAGAAGAACATTCAGAAGAAATCTTGATTGTAACTCTTTTTGTCACTTGCTTTTAGCTAAAAGGCAGCAAAAAGCTTCAGAAAGCCCTGGTTATGTATGAGAGAGCTGATTTTTTTTCCATGCCTGTCTATTGTGAGACACATCCAGGCTAAAAAATTTGAAAAGGTTGATTTGGGATTCTTCTTTGCAGCTTTTGTAATCATGCACAATAGGTCAACTGTAGTTACTCTGTTTGTCTTGAATGCTCATCCATGCAATACATAAAAATAATTGATTAGCTTTTCAGATTTTTATATTTTTCATTCGATTTTAAAATGTTATATGAAGCTTATCCCATGACTAAACTTTTAAAATAATTCTCTTGGTGGCATATAAATTTAACATAAATGCATACATACATCTAATGATAATATTAAACCTTCTTTCTTTTTAATTCCCCTTTCTTTGCTAAAAAAAAAAGTCAAGCTATAATGCTCTTCCAAAATAGGATACCTGCTAGATCAATTTGAATTGGAAAGAGACAGCTGCTGTAACTCAATGGCATAATATGAAATCTAAGAAAATAGCAATTGTTGTCCCTATAGGACAACATGAGGGAAGAAGTAATGTGACTTTTGAGAAAGCCATGGCTGAAAAACTGTTACCATCTGCTTGCTTTTTCCCATGTGCTACACTCTTAAGTAGGCCTTGTGCAAAGAACTTTGATGTCTAGAAAGTAGTCTTTTGCACCATCGTTAATACCAGTCTTCACATTTTTGTGATCTATTTCAGAGCTTTCAGAATGATAAACATTCTCTTCTCTAAGCCTTGAGAATGACAATAGCTAACTAGTCCCTGCTAACAAAATACTTACAGTTCCTTATTCTGACTTGGTCTCTGGGCAAAAGTGGTGGTGATGTCATATTGAGAAAGAGGTCTGAGAGGTACAGTTTGGCTAAAGTTTCAGCTACTTCTGAAACTAACCTTTTGGAACAGAGCAGAGATACACTTTAAGTCAGTGTCTAATATCCAGCAGTGTGCTTTTAATGGGTTTTTGAAGTTCAACTTTGCAATCTTCAGTTCCTGAGTGTTTATTGCAACAAAATTAGGTTACTAGCCATCTGCTAACATGACTTAACCAACTGCTTGTTATTGTCTTGTACTTAGTGTTTTTTTTCTTTAATTTTTAATCCCAATGATCAGATTATGCTTTAGCTCCAACAGGATTGAACCACAGGACAAGAAAAGTACAATACTCATGGGAGACTGCTTAAATTTTCTTGATTGCTTTGAATTGGCTTAGTTGGAATTTTTTATTTAGAATAGCTAGAACAGAATAATTACATAAATTTTGTATAAAACAATTATTGAAGTTGTCCAGATCCAAAGGCCAATCCCCTTTTCTAAAAACGTGTCAATCCCTATTTTGAATATATTCTCTCACTTTTGTAAGGCACAATGTCTTTGCCAAATAATCATTACCCAACAACTCAAAGTCTTTGAAATATAAAAACTATATCACAGAGTTCCTTTACAATATTACAAAATGTCACATCTACTGCCTCAGTAGCAAATCTAATAAATTGTGTCTGCTGAAGCCTATTGTTCTCTCTAAGGAAGATTCCTATGAATCATGCTATATTGAAAATGCTGAATATAAAATCAGTGCATATTGAGCGAAGTTGCATAAATTATGTATTGTAAGTTGTACTTAAACAAGATACTTATAATAAAAGTTACATAGAAAAAATATTCAAGACAATTGCAAAGCAAAAATTGCATGTTGGGGTAATTTTGTAACCACATAGAAAAATAACTATATTTTAATAGGTATCATTGATGTGAATTATTACCCTCTCACATGCAAAAAGATGACCTACAGAGTCTTGTTGCCTCATAGCTCAATTTATGTACCTGAAAGTGACATTCCAAGAAAATATCCTCATGAAAAAAATAATTGCAAATTTGTTTCTATAGCTTCTAAACAGAGCAGCTGCTATGAACACCTGCAGTAGTCTGTTAGATAGTCCCCTGATACAGTCTTATTATTGCATATATGTACTAAGCCAGCTAAGCATATAATTATTATTGTAATAATAATTATTAACTTCATACCAACTGTCAAGCAAGGTACATTTTTGTACTGAAGTCCTTGTGACGGGTGGAAATTTCTGTGCATTTCAGAAATTCATCATCATAACTTTATTGTTCAACCCAAAGGCCTCTTAATAGCAATAATTACTACAAACTGATTATACAGAATTATAGGAACACTTTAAGGCAACATTACAATAATTTACATCCAAGCAAATCATAGGAATAAAAGAACTTCACTTATTAAATGTACACATCAAATGTCATACTATTTTGTAGACAACCTTTAATTTTATGCACTTTAGTAATTAATATATTTTCTTAACTGATATGTTCATAAAAACCTCACAATTGGAGATAACAGATATCAGTGAAATAATAGAGGTACCCCTAATATAAAATTATTTTCAGTAAGATAATTTATGGTGGATCATATCATGATTGGGGTGATACACCGATACAGCTATTGTGTCTGAATTGATTGTGGTCTATGGAATCTGAGTAAGGTGCCTCCAGTATGGTCTTGATCATTTGAAGGATAATCTTCTGGCTTCTATGTGAGGCTGAAACAGGCTGCAGGACAGTCCTTCTTCAAGCTCTTCCTCAATCAAGCCTCTGTGGAATCTTGTGACTGTTGCAACTTGGATGTCTGTTTTCTTAATCATAAGATACATACTTAATTACAGTGGTTGAATGAAAATTAATACTTGTACTTTTAACTTTTACTTAAATAGAGATATTTTAATAAATGAAATGCGAAAATAATATTCAAAATGAACTTTTGGTAACCTGTTATTACATAATCACCAGTATTTGCTAACACCTCTACTGGCAGTGGAGAAACTTCTTAAAGCCATCAAAAAAGAATACCGTATAGATTCCGACAATCCTTTCCAGCTCTTCATTTGAATCAAGCAGAAGCCAAAAAAGTAAAGATGACAAACTAGTAAGGACTTATTTTGGGGACAGAAAAAGATGGAATATCAAGCCAAACAAAACAGTGATATCAAGCCAAACAGAACAGTGGTTAGGGTAAGATAGATGTTGGAGTCCTAGTGAACAATCACTTAAATATGAGCCAAGAGTGTGTTGCAGCTGTCAAAAAGGATAACATAATAACAAAGGGATAGAACCAAGACCACATGAAGCATTAATACCACTTTATAATGCCTTGATAAGACCACATTTAGAATATTACATCCAGTTTTGGTTGCCATAATATAAAAAAGATATTGAGACTCTAGAAAAGATGCAGAGAAGAGCAACAAAGAAGATTGGGGGACTGGAGACTAACTTCCCTCCAGAAATTGTGGGGCTCCAACATTTTAAAGATGTTTTTAAGAAGAGATTGGACAACCATTTGTCTGACATGTATATGGTTTCTTGCTTGAGCAGGGAATTGGGCTAAAAGGCTTCCAAGGTTCCTTCTAACCCTGTTATTCTGTTATTCTCTTGAGTAGCTTGTTAGACATAATGCCTATGGTCATATTGCAGCAAAATGTCTTTCTTGTGCTTCTGAATGATCTTAATAACTGTTTTGAAGTTTTGAATATATAATGTAGTGATAGTGATGACACATTCAAGAAATACTATGTGAATACATCCCTCAAAAAAACTGTAACCATGACTTTACCTGCCAATGGCTGGGTTTAATTTTTTCCACTAGAGGTGTGTTAATAATCCATGGACTGACATTTCATTTCTGTATCATAATGATGAGGCCATATTTTATCAACTGTCAGATACTGGAAAGAAATTTTGTACTTCATTCTCATAGCATGACAAGAATTGCTGGCAAATTACAACTCTTGAAGCTTTCATCTCAGTTATCAGCAAAGACAGAAATAGCAAAACTTCTAATATTAAAGAACATCTATAATGTGTTTGCTGTGGAATGCCAAGCTTGACAGCAATTTCTCTTTAATTTATTTGTCAATTGTTCTTAACCAGCTTATCAACATTTCTCATGTGAAATTCATTGGTTGCCTTTACAGGTTATCCACTTTATCTTTAATCACACAAATCAGTTCTTAACTAGTTTACTATCTTTACTTTTTTTTGTCTAGTGATGCAAAGTATTCATATCAATGCAGTCATCACAGTAAAGAGCATGTATTTAGCATAGAATTTCAAATGGATGAATTACTTCAGCAAAATTTCAATAATGCCATATTACTTAAGGTCACACTGTAGTGAAGTATCTAGTGCAGGCTTCCATTTCACTACTGAAGCAACTTATCAATGACTGAAGTGAAAGAAAAGATGCTAAAGAATATGTCAGAGGTTCTAGTATGTCAGTACTGCCATCTGTTGGTAATGTATAACATCACAAGTCTTATGTTAATTTTATTCAAAAATATTGGTATTATGATAAATGTTATAATGTTTTTTGTATGCTGTCTGACTCCAGATGGGTATGGAGAAAAAAATATTAAAATATAGGAAAAAATATAGGCCACAAACATGAAGTATAAAGATGGAAACAGTAACAAAAAGTGGACAAGACAAGACTAAATAAATCCACAAATTCCAAAGCATGGCTTCAAATTCTTTTGAAAAAGATATGAATGAAAAGCCTGATCTTTGAAACATTATCAGGTAAGAGCCACCCATACCTCATTCCAGCCAGGCAGACGCTTTGGCAGAGATGAAGTCAATCAAGTAACCAGGCTCTATGCTTTATAGGCTTTAAAGCAGAGGTAGTGTTCAGCAGGTTCTGACCAGTTCTGGAGAACCGATAGCAGAAATTTTGAGTAGCTTGGAGAATCAGCAAATACTACCTCTGACTGGCCCCACCCCCTCTATTTTCTGCCTCCTGAGTCCAGCTGATTGGCTGGATCTTATTTAATTGCTCTGCACAGGAGAATGGAGCTGGAAAGCAGGTTGGGGGTGAGGAGGGAATGGGATTTTGCAGTAATCTTCCCCCAGGAATGGGGAGGGAATGGAGATTTTGCAGTATCCTTCCCCTGCCACACCCACCAAGCCACACCCACCAAGCCATGCCCACCAAGCCATGCCTATAGAACTGATAGTAAAATTTTTGAATCCCACCACTGCTTTATAGATGATGACTAATACCTTGAATCACATACCTCAAAAGGACATTATATGTATTTTTATACTAAAGGTAAATGTACAAGTTTTAAAACTTTAAAACAAGAACTAGTTTTCTGTTGCTAGTTGTCATGGAGATCATTAATTAGAATCGCCTCAATCTGTCACTTGTCAAACAATGTTTAAATAACTTGACACCAATTGTCTGAAGACTTCACCACTAGAAAAGCAATGAAGGCAGCATGATTGGTACACCATTAGGTCCTCTAGTTTGTCTCTACAACCAAATGTTAATACATAGGCACTCACATCCTTCCCCTGCAGGAACACTGACCTTGGACACATACAGTCTGCCCATAGATCAAAACTAGTTCCAATGACTACAACAAATCCAGATGAGCTAAGAGATGGTTTGATAAATCCTTATAAATCAGTCTCTGACATTGTTCCACTAACCTCCAACCTCACAAACTTATTTATCCAATTCCCTTAGGCATTACTCATCCCAGTTCTCATTCCAGCTCCTATCCTCGTCTTTAACTACATAACTTCTTCAATATTTCCATTTTCCCGATCACATTAACTGGCCTCCCTCTCTGATGTTATGTTACCTTATGTCTGTCTATCTATCTATCTATCTATCTATCTATCTATCTATCTATCTATCTATCTATCTATCTATCTATCTATCTATCTATCTATCCATCCATCCATCCATCCATCCATCATCTATTGTTAGATACTGCCAACTCAAAATTAATTCATAATTGGCAGTAAAAAATTGGTTTGCATTCTAATATAGTCATTAAATTTCAAAAAAGTACATCATTTAATGTAGGGAACACCATTTCTAGAATAGGCTTAGTAAATTTAATTTTTAAATGATTTCTGGTGGTTTTCCCTTTTTATTGCTTTTTCACCCTTTTCTCTCTTTTTTTTAGACCTTCTGTGCATTTATCTTGTTTTGTCTCTAGATGAAATATAGTTCAATAACAAAAGCTATGAGCAGATACCTTTTATTTCCAACAGCTTCATTAAGAACCATTCAAGAAGATGTCAGGCAGGAGAGCTACTCTGTGAAAAATCTAAAGCACTGCAGAGCAGATAGTATTAAAAAAAAGGCTGACTTGACATTATTTCAGCAGTTATTAGTATTTCAGTGGTTTATTTTCTCTCTTTAATAGGCTTCTGGGGGGAGGGTGTTATTTACTTACAATCAAACAAACCTACAGAATTGCACAGCAATATCAACATGAACTTTGTCTTCAATTAAAGCATCTAGAAAAACATGGTGCAACTTTGCAGTCCTTGGTGCTTTCTGACCTCAGAGTTACCTAGTTGGGTAATGAAATGTCTGCAAGAAAACAACGAGACTCAGGAAGTACCAAGGACCCCACAGTTCAACCCTGAGGAAGATATATTTTCTTTTATTGGAATGGAACAATATTCTGTCATATTTTTTCCTAACCAAACTCTTTCCTGATAAAGAAAGATAACTCAGGACAAAGTAAAGCAAGAGAAAAGGTTTAACTGGATTCTTAGGAGATCAGGGAGAAGTTTAGTTCTCAATAAAGTATTTCAGATTGCATCTCTGAACTTTACCTTATATAGGTCGATGCTTTTTATCAGTAAGGTCAGAAATACAATGAAATTTAGACAGAACATATGCTTGGCTCCTAAATAAGGAGTAAGAAGGGCAGTTTTTCTAGGAATTCTATATATTCTTAAAAGGATATAAGATTATCAACCTTGCTGTCAAGCAAAACCAAGCATTTAATAGCGAGTGCCATAACGTGCATTAATCAAACAGGTGGCAAGAAAATAGAGGCAGGCAGGCACAACACAGGTTATGTAGACAGTAAAAATAGTGTCAGACATAAAGATCTCAAGTGCCTATTTATAAATAAACAAAGTTTGGGGAACAAATGAATGCGAACAATAAATACATGAAGGTATATATGATATAGTTGGAATAACAGAAACTTGGTGGAATGAAACCCATGACTGGAACATACTAGTAGACGGATACAAACTGTTCAAAAAAAACCCAGACCCCATAAAAGAGGAAGTGGAATTGCACTGTATGTAAAAGACTGCTACAGAAATACATGAAACCAAAGATGAAAACCTCCTAGAAGGCATATGGGTCATTATAAAAGAAAAAAAAGAATTATATGGCCAGAGGCGTATATTATAGGCCACCCAATAAAGCAGAAAAAATAGATGTCTTTTTTGTCAACAAACTAACAAACATATTCAGGAAACACACAACAATAGTAATGAGAAAACTTCAATTATCCTGATATCAATTGGAAAACTAATTCTTCACCAAGAGAGAATCAAATAAGTTCCTAACAACCTAGCTGACAACTTTGTTGTCCAAAGGTAGAGGATGGAACTAGAGGGACAGTCCATACTGGACTTAATTTTTACAAACAGAGAAAAAGTGATAGAGGGAGTTGAAACTGCAGGAACCTTGGGGTGAGAATGACAATGTCATACTAGAATTCAACATAACACAAACACAAGCAATAGAACATAATGACACCAGAGTCTTAGCCAGAATCTGTAAAGACAAAGTCAGGAAAGCAAAGGCTCAGAACAAACAAAGACTTGCAACAAAAGTCAAAGATAATTAAAAATGTTTCTTGCAACATATAAATAACAAGAAAAAAACAAGGAAACAGTTGGTCCACTAAAGAGAGAAAATGGTAAGGAAGTAACAGAGAGAAAACTGAAACAGAGAGAAAACAGAACTGCTTAAATCATTCTTTGCATCTGTCTTCATGCAAAAAGACACTATAGCTCAATCCACCAAAAAACATAACTATAAAAAAACAGACCAGAAATAAAAATTAAAATGAGTAAAAAAAATAGTAAGAGAACACCTGTCTGATTGTGATGAACACAAATCACCGGGCCTGATGGATACATCCCAGAGTTTTAAAAGGACCTGGCAGAGGTCATCTCAGAACCACTGCATATCTTTCAAAAATCCTGGACCACCGGGGAACTACCAGAGGACTGGAAAAGAGCTAATGTGGTTCCCATCTTCAAAAAATGAAAAAAACAAACAAACAAACAAACAGACCCAAGAAACTATAGACAATCAGCCTAACATCAATACCCAGGAGATATTGGAAAAGATAATAAAAAAACAGATCTGCCAACATCTAGAACAAGTAAAGTAATAACTAGCAGTCAGCATGGGTTTGTTAAGAACAGATCATGCCAAACCAATCTTATTTCATTCTTCAACATAGTGACTAAATTAGTAGACTAACAAAATACCCTGACATAATAGTTCAGCAAGGCATTCGATAAAGTAGACCACAACCTACTTCTTAGTAAGTTAGAAAAAATGAAACAGATAGCACCACCACTAGATGGACTTGCAACTGGCTGACACATCATACTCAACGAATAGTCCCTAATGGGTCTAAGTCTACGTCGAGGGAAGTAAGCAGTGGGTGCCACAAGGTTCTGTCTTAGGCCCAGTACTCTTCAATATCTTCATTAACAACTTAGATGAGGGAATAGAAGGGGAATTTACCAAATTTGCAGATGATACTAAGCTAACAGGAATAGCTAACACTCAAGAAGATAGGCTCAAGATCCAGATGGATCTTAACAGACTAGAACACTGGGCCATATCTAATAAAATGAAATTCAACGTAGAGAAAAGTAAAATCCTACACTTAGGCAAGAAAAAACAAAAGTACACATATAGAACTGGGTGAAACCAGGCTCAATAGCAGTAACTGTGAGAGGGGATCTTGGAGTCTTAGTGGATAACCAGCTAAATATGAGCCAGCAGTGTGCAGCAGCAGCCAAAAAAAACTAATGCAATTCTAAATTGCATTAACAGAGGGATATAACTGACATCAAGTGAGTACTAATATCACTCTATAAGACTTAGTAAGACCACCCTAGAGTACTGCATCCAATTTTGGTCACCAATTATAAAAGGATATTGAGACTCTAGAAAAAGTACAGAGAAGAGCAACCAGAATGACTAGGGGACTGAAGATTAAAACATATGAAGAATGGTTATAGGATCTGGGTATAGCTAGTCTAGTGAAAAGAAGGGCCAGGGGAGACATGATAGCAGTCTTCCAATATTTGAGGGGCTGCCACAGAAAGAAGAAGTCAAACTCTTGAAGAGGTCAAGTGCTTGTAGGGCAGACGAGGATAATGGATGGAAACTGAACAAGGAGAAATTTAACATGGAAATAAGGAGAAAATTTCTGACAGTGAGAACAATCAACCAATGGAACAGAAGTTGTGGGAACGTCATCACTTGAGACTTTCAAGAGGAGATTGAACTGCCGTTTTGTCAGAAATGGTATAGGGTCTCCCGCTTGGGTGGGAGGTTAGACAAGATGACCTATAAAGTCCCTTCCAACTCTGTTATTATTGTATATTCTGTGAAAGTAATGTATCTTTTGCATGGACTGTCTTTGGAATTATAATACCCCATCCTTTCTTTATTCTTCCACTATCCTTTACAGCAATTGCTGCTTGGCAGAGGGCTGCTCATATGGTCCCAATATGCAGATTACAAAGGATGTAGCTTTAGCATCTAGCTAATATGAATATTAACAAGTTTGTAGAAAAAGATTGGAAGATGCAAATATATTATAGGGTAATTTCCCCCATAATTTAATGGGGTGTCTGTTCAACACAAATGTCAGTTCATTTCAAGTTTATTTCATTCCATACATTTATAACATTTGCATAATCATGTGATTATATCAATTACATTAACTGTCTGGAATAAATTTAGTTTTAGCAACCATTGCTGTTTTGGCATGATCTTCTGCCAATTGTGGGGAAAGGCCAAACTTAATTTTTGCCTTGTATATCTGAAAGCCATTAATTTTAAGCTTAACTGTATTAGTAAGAATATGCATCAGCAAAATATTTTAATTTGTAGTGTTATCTGTTTCTAAATGCAAATGAATATAAATTTCCTTTGATTCAGATCAGCTGTAGTCACAATTTTATAGGAACTTTCAACAGGGCAGAAATGTGCATTTATAGAGCACCTTTTCAGCTATTCTCTTTCTAATCCACTGTCCTCTATTCTCCTTTATGCAGATTCAAGAAGATCAGCCTAGAATACAGTTTAGAATTATTATTAGAACATATGGTTAAAATTCCCAAGAATTTCCAAAATAAAAAAATTAAATTAAATTAAGAAAAACAAGTAATCATTATGGTTTTGACTCCTTCATTACAAAAATCCTCTGTTCCCCCAAACTCTGTTTCCAGATTTTTACTATTCTTAAAGCATTTAAGGAACAAAAATATTAATTTTTAAAATCTACTAGATTGTCCCCACATGCAAAGCATATGATTTTAATTTTTATCCTATACTGATATCAGCTCACTGGCCATGCTTGTGCACCTCAAGAAGTACAGAAATACATGGTACATATAGGGATACATGGTGTGCTGTGTGAAGGAGAGAGGTGAGAGAATACGGTCTATATAGGAACTGTGTTAGTGCAGTGGTTAGAATACAGTATTGCAGGCTGCCAGAGTTTGATCCTGATCTGATCAAGGTTGACTCAGCCTTCCATACTTCTGAGGTCAGTAAAATGATGACCCAAATTGTTGGGAGCAATATGCTGACTCTAAACTGCTTAGAGAGGGCTGTAAAGCACTATGAAGCACTATACAAGTCTAAGTGCTATTGCTATATATTCAAAATTTGTCCTCTTGTTATGAATGTATGATATGAGCAATTGGATGGAGGATAGATTCTAGTCATGTCATTGTGTCCATTATTTTGATTTTTCTGACACATTCCCCTATTAACACATAAATAGTTTCTGGATTCAAGGCTATAGGCCTTAGCATTCTCCAGAAACTGGGAATATATAATATAACTTTATGAAGATTACAGTAAATTCATAGTTTACAATATTTGATTGTACCAAAATATTCAAAAATCAGTTGCTTAGTTTCAATGGTTATCTACAACAACTCTAAAAGTAGTTATAACAATTTTACTTCCACAAAGGTTAATGATGGACAATGCAAGACCAAATGATAAAAGAAAAAGAAAAATATTCATTTTTTCATTTCACACACAATGCTTCTAGTTAATCATCTCTTAGAATTTTTGAAAGCCAATTTACATTGAAAGGAATATCTGGCATTACAGCTTAATGGGATTAAGAATGAGAAGGACATGTACAATTTTATGTTAATACAAATATGTCGAAATAAAGAAATAGTAAGATTAATTCTATAAATCAATTGATGCGTAAAGACCATTAAACATAAACCACAGTGATTGCAGTTGTTGATAATCTTGATCTTGGTACATAAAAAACAAAACAAAAATTTCCATAAGCATCTGGGTGGTTAATTTTTCCAAAAAAGCATGTTCCGGAAAGCCAATTATATGCATGTCTAGTCAGAAATACACTTTGAGTGTAAGTCTGGTAGGTAGCTTAATCTTTTATAGTCCAAAATCTGTGTCTTTGCTTTTGGAAAAGTTTCTAAGCAAAACTATCTCCCTCAGGAAATGAGGCAATGGGATGTGAAAGAAAAGTTATCCAGTCCTGAAAATGGGAGTTAGGTGACAGCATAGAGGTTGTAAACTAGTTGACTTAACAACTCTAAACAAACACTTAATTTTTATGCCAACATAAAGACTTTTGTTAATGTAGCTAGCACATTGCAAAGCAAGGCAAAATAAGACAGGGCAACAAAGATGCATGGATATTTGTTCTTGATTGTTTTTTTAATGATATAAATAAGGTATGCATGAGATCTATAGACTGACAATGGTCTATAGACTGACAATGGCCAACAAATTGGAAAAGGTCAATCTGCATTCTTACAGAAAAAGAAAGGAGAAGAAAGGAGAGGGAGGGAGGGGGAGAGAGAGAGAGAGAGAGAGAGGTAGACGGAAGGAGGAAAGGACAGAAAGTAGGAGAGAAAGAGATTTAATAATGAGAAAACTCTGAACTTAGTGTCACATGCCAGAAAAATAATGCTTAGACTTATCCAATATAAATTAGAGCCCTACATAGGAAAAGATATGCCAGATGTTCAAGCTGGATTTGGAAAAGTCCAAGGACATACTGCTGTTGTGTGATGGATAATTGAGAAAGCCATAGAATACCAGAAAGAAATCAATATGCACTTCATTGATCATAGAAAGGCCTTTGATCATGTTGATCTTGTCAAGCTGTGGAATTGCTCAGAAAAATGAGAATTACAGAACAATTCTAGGCTGGCAAAGGAGTATGACAAGGCTTCAAACTCTCCCTTTATTTATTCAACCTATTTTCTGAATATATATGAAAGGAAGATGGATTGAAAAAAGGTGACTATGGTATTAAAACTGGAAGAAGAAACATTAATAATTTGCACTATGCTAATGACACTATTCTGACTGCCAAAAGAGCTGCAATAATGAAAGACATGGAGCAGGGTGGGTGGGGGAATGAGACAAAGTAAATGAAATGAAACTAATGATATCAGGTTGAGGACTGGTAATCCTGTAATACTTTACAGGGGTTGTAAAAAGCAAGTCAGAAAGAGTACTGATGCTTTGTTTTTGAAGACTCCTGAGAACATCATGGAAAGCCAAGAAAATAAATGAGCCATCAACAAATCAGCCCAGAGTTCTTACTTGAGACACAAATGATCAGCTCAAGCAATTCTACTTCAGACACATAGGTGAGACCCAGCTCTCTGGAAAAAGCTCTAATTCTGGAAAGGTGTGAGGAAAGAGAAAAAGAGGATAATCAGCAGCAAGGTGGGTGGACTCAATGATTCGTTGGTGGTAAGTGTACCATTGAAGACTGGAAAGATCAGTCTGAGCAGGAGGAGGGGTTGGACTAGATGACCTACAAGGTCTTTCCACTTCTGTTAATCTGTATCTACCAGTTAAAGAAAAATTGTCCATGGAGAAAACCTAAGGGGTCACTAAGAGTCAATAGTGATTTGATGGCACATACCATTGTTAGGGTAATAATAAAGGAAAGAAATAAATATAGCATTAAGTAGATAATTACTCTATAGGAATGTCTTATTTGATGTTAGGCAGTTGTTTTTTATATATATAGAAGTATTTATCTCAATAGGCATTTCTTATCTTGCTGTTGTGGAAAATATCTAACCTTTCACGTGTTGTAAAACTAGCCTGCAATTAGTTACATCTTTCTCATATGAAGACACATGATTATCCCATCTAAATCAATCTGAATGGAACGTACTCCCTGGTACTCCCTGGGAACGTAACTCCCTACATCTGGAGCAATAAGACCTTTTGAAGTATGCTGTTAATGGCCCTCTAAATGGTCAATTGTGATCGATTAACAGACAATAGAAGGGATAATGAAAGATAAACAAGTGCCAGAAGGACATTTGTCTTTTTGCAGGAAGGATGTAAATCTAAATTAGAGTATTTTATAATGCAGTTACTCTACTTCTAAGAATCTTAAGGTATAAGAAGAGTTACTTTTGTCCATGTGCTTTGTAACTTTCCTCACATATCTGTGTGTATGAGAGGAAGGTCTTACCCTTTTATTGATCAACAAAAGTTAGATTTTGTTCTTCAAAGCCTCTGCTTAAGTTCATTTTTGGCACATTGTGATCTTAAGTTATAGCTGAACTTTACACCATTAATTATGTGACATCATATATGGCTAATGTATAGTATTCTGAACCCTTGAAGTAAAAAAAAAGTACTCTTACACTGCAAAACATATGGACTACACAACTCGATCAGGGCAAAACAATAGGCGCAATCTACCTAGACTTCTGTAAGTCTTTGATTAAGTGGTACATGACAAACTACTACTAAAACTAAATCTTATTGGTATCTCTGGACAACTGCATAACTGCAAACAGACAACAAATGGACAAAATTGCCCTCAAACAGACAACAAATGGTCAAAATTGGAGTGTCCTATCAAATTCTGTACCTGTCAATAGTGGTGTCCCCCAAGGTAGTGTTTTAGGACCAACCCTCTTTATATTCTACATAAAGGACCTCTGTGGTCATATTAAGAGCAACTGCGTTCTCTTTGCTGATGATGTAAAGCTATTCAACACCATAGACAATACTGCTACCCTTCAAAAAGATCTTGACTATGAATCAGAATGGTCAAACAAATGGTAACTTCAAATCTCAACAAATAAATGTTCTTGTCCTACATATTGGCAAAAAAAGTCAGAAAATAAAATACAGTCTGAATAATCAAGACCTTGTTGATGATCCAAGCTCTGTAAAGGACCTTGGAATACTCATCTCTAATCATCTAAGTGCTAGAGCCCACTGTAACTACATAGCCAAAAATGCATTAAGAGTTGTTAACCTAATCCTACGTAGCTTTTTCTCTGGTAATATAACACTACTAACTAGAGCATACAAAACATTTGCTAGACCAATACTCGAATACAGCTTATCAGTATGGAATCCACATTATGTATCTGATATTAGCATAGTTGAGAAAGTCCAGAAATATTTCACAAGAAGAGTTCTCCACTCTTCTACTCATTGTAGAATACCTTATACCACCAGACTTGAAATTCTAGAGCTAGAAAACCTTGAATTATGCCGTCTTCGGTCTGATCTAAGTATAATATATAAAATCATACATTGCAATGACTTAACTGTCAATTAATACTTCAGCTTCAACAATAACAACACAAGAGCACACAATAGATACAAACTCAAGGTTAACCACACCAAACTTGATTGTAGGAAATACGACTTCAGCAACAGAGTGGTCAATGTCTGGAATACTCTACCTAACTCTGTGGTTTCTTCCCCAAACCCCAAAAACTTTAACCTTAAACTGTCTACTATTGACCTCACCCCTTTCCTAAGAAGTCTGTAGGGGGCGTGCATAAGCGCACCAACGTGCCTACCATCCCTGTCCTATTGTTTCTTTTATTTTTCTTATATGTACCCATTTCATATATTCATAACTATGTATATACTTATACCTATTATCTTGTAAGCGATTGACAAACCAATAAATAAATAAATAAATAAATAAATAAATAAATGGTGCTGAGAGAAAATAACTTAGGTCTCCCTAATTCTAGAACAACACTTTAATACACATTACTGGAATTGTATTGAAGATCCATTTTTATGGCTTCTCTGAGTCATTCCAAATATTCCTTGAACCAATAAAAATGTATACAAAGTTAAACAAAGAGTCCCTGCTTCATATGGCCAGAATGACATAGGTAAAATTCCTTGTTACTTCATCAGAACCTTTTCAAGATCTCCCACATAGAAGAGCACTCATTTTAGTAAGCTGTAATGCCTTAAAGCTAGTGCTGTTTGAAGGAGATTTAATAATATATTTTTATGCTGAAGGCTGCTGTATTAAGTCACATTTGCTACTGAGTAAGTTGCTCATGTTTTATTCTCCTGTTGTGGCCAAACCTGGCTCACCTAAAGCAACTAAATCATTTTGAAAATACAAAATAAATGTATTGGCATGCAAACAACAAACAGTGTACACCAACTCCCATCAAAGCATTGGCAGCTTGCTAAGCAAAGGCAGACTGTAGCAGCCCTGAGCAAAAGCAGACTGTAGCTTACATAACTTTGTCCTACTATATTTCAAAGACAAGACAAAGGCAGACATAGTGTAAATTACAGCATGACATTGGAATGTTTTGATAAACCCATATGGGTGGCCTTCTTATTATTTATTCCTTCCTCTTAGGTCAGCATGACAGCTATCTGTGAGATATGTTCAGTGAATATAAACAATTTGGTTTACTGGGCCACTGAACCTGTCTAGTTCCTTTCCCTCTCACCATTCAGGGTCACTTCAGCTTGTGTGAATGTTTTTCCTTCAAGCAGTTCACATGTATGAGGGACATTTCATAAGTTTCATAGTGAATGTAGCTCATATGTATTAATTTGGAAGGATACCTTTTACAACACATTCCTCTCTTCTACCTGATACAAAGTCCTCATACTTCTATTGCTAGATGGTCAGAAATGAAAGCTCGTTAACTTTCTATTTTCAGACAACTTAGTAAAGATCTTTAGGAATGTAGCAAATTTCTTCTGAATTACCATTAGAAGTTCTAGAACTTAATTTTTACTCTTGTGGAAGCTTTTTAATAGTTTCATATTATAATCACCAATCTTTCTTTGTTATTTGTCTTTCTTGTGTACTGTACTCATGCCTTTTAGGGTCTTAGATAATAAATCAATAAAATAAGAAAGAACCTGTTTTTCACAGAGGACGATGGGCAATTTGTGTGAAATATTAAGAAGTAAATTCAGCATCAGGACAAAAGTACCTAAGAAAAAAGGGCCCAAATCATCTCCATGTGAATAAACAAATGGGTAAATGACTAAAATTAGCAGTTATTAAAGGTACTAGGTTACACTGCTATTTAATTCAGTACAACACTGGTTATGTATGTGAAAAGGATGGAAAACATTCTTACAGTGAGTATCAAAAGACATCAAAAAGTGAAATGAAATTCCTCACAGTCTACAGGGAATAGCTGTAAGACTAGTCTTGGAACAGGGAACAAAGCTCTTTGTAGTATCTCTATTGCTTCTTCATGTGTTCAGGAGAATTTATAACAGTCAAAATAGGTATATGGTTGGACACATATATTCTGCCTCAGCATTCTTAATTCTTCAGACAAGTGTTATCTATACAAATTTATTGTTTTCATGCAAATGACAGAAGCATCATTATGCTGCAGCTTTGCTTCCTTTTAGGCATGCATGTGAGATTGCAATGGACATAGAAAAGAGACAGCTGTTTATATCATAATACTGCTTTCACCAAAGTGAATCTCCATATCCCCCTGCTTATGCTTCAGTTTCAGTCTGAAAGGAGATTTTTCCACATTCAAGGAAACAACAATATGAGTTCTCTTCCGATTTTCTTTAACACTGGGTGAGGGATGGGAAAGACAATCTGGGCCTCAAGACCAGGCTACACTGGAAGAAAATACACACACACACACACACACACACACACACACACATCATATATCTATATATTGCCTATCTTCTACACTGTTCTAGACAGTGGGAAGATTTTGAACCTAGACATTCAGAGTCTTAAGGCCTTAAAGTCTGACAAAGTCCTTCAATTCTTAATACTGATGGATGAAATGCTCCCCACTCTGTTAACAGAAGAGTTCTTAATTTCTTATTATAACCCTTCTTAATAATGCTGTATTTGTACCCAATTTGTATACTGGATTATTGTGTTTCTGATAAGCTTGGATGCTTACAGTATGAACATACTTCTCATCTTTTCTGCTGCTGCTTTGTCTTTTTCCAAGATTTTGTAAGATTTTGTTGTATATTGACTTGAGTCTTCACTCAGGTCCGTGCTTTAAGCGGGAAGCACGGACCTCTCCCATTGGCTGGAGCCGTTTGACAGCCGGCTATAAAAGGCGGCTGTCAAATGGCATCAGCTGTTGCTGCCTAGCTGGCTGCCGTGTTAGCGCAGCAGTAGCAGTAACCCTTTATTCGTTTAAGATAAAGTTTAAGCTGAAGCCTTTGCCTGGTCTCTGCCTCAGTATTTCCGTCGCTCTACAACACTGGCGACGAGGACGGGATACTAAATAAAGGCAAGCCAGGCAAGGAAGAGAGAAAAGAGCGAAATCACTAGCCGAGAGCTGAAATCGCTACAGAGTTGCTGTCACTGTTCGCGAAGCGCCGTCTCTAACTCGCCTGAAGAGAAGCAGCACAGCTGACAGAAAGATGACTTTGAATCCTGCATTCCCGCCTTTCAGACCGTCGGCAGAGACATGGGAGTCATACAGGAACCAGTTTGACTGTTTTTTAGACGCTATAGACCTGCCAGAAATTTCTGAGCATAGGAAAAAATCTTACTTCCTAAGCTTTTGTGGAGCCACGGTATTTGACACCGCAACAGCATTACTGGCCCCACGATCTATTAAGACTATTCCCTGGGAGGAACTGCAAGAAATTCTCTCA
This sequence comes from Bungarus multicinctus, assembly GCA_023653725.1. Taxonomy (NCBI): domain Eukaryota; kingdom Metazoa; phylum Chordata; class Lepidosauria; order Squamata; family Elapidae; genus Bungarus; species Bungarus multicinctus. Next base: position 239,946,371 of record CM042834.1, read on the forward strand.
AATCATTACTCCCTTAAGCCTTCCAGAATTGCTAGGCGCCATGCTTTCAGAAGGCGCATTCAGTCAGAGGGAGAAACAATTAGTGACTATATGGCAGCACTGAGAACAGCTGCCTTACATTGCGGGTTCAGAGATTACCTCGATGATATGCTGTTAGATCAGCTAGTATGTGGCGTTAGAGATCCCAAATTACAAAGACGTTTATTAGCTAAAGAGGATCTAACCTTAAAGCAAGCCATAGAAGAATCCCAGGCTGCTGAACTATCAGCACTCTCAGCAGCTGAAATACAGGGAAACCCCAGAAGACTAGAAAATCCAACAGTATATTTTGATGAAGCCTCCACAGAGAATGGCTCAGAAGAGGCTACTGAGGTAAACCACCTCAGACAGCCCAACGCAAATCAAAAAGAGTTCAGGCAAAGATAAGCCAACCCCACGTTTATAAACTACCTGTTAAGCTGTGGGGGCAACCATCTCAGAGCATCCTGCAGATTCAGGAATGCCATATGCTTAAGGTGTCAAAGAAGGGCCATTTGGCCAAATTATGTCAGGCAGGAAAACCTTGTAATCAGCCACAAAGGCCCCAGAAACTCATTCAATATCCAAGGCAAATTGAGGACTGTTTCACATGCTACCAATCTAAGATACAAAAAAACAAATCTAACAAAATTAGTGTCACTGTTTCTATAGAAGGTAGACCCTGCAGAATGGAAGTTGACACCGGCTCTGCATTATCCATCATCTCGTGGGACACCTTAAAGAAGCTACTCCCCAGGATATCAAGACAGAAGATTCCAGCCTGCAATCTAACGCTTCGGGACTACCAAGGCAGAGCCATCCCTGTCATCGGAAAAGGCAAGTTTCTAGTCCAATTTCAAGGGTTTAAGGGTCACTTGCCTCTAGTGATAGTGGATGGCGTCCTCCCAAGCCTATTGGGACTAGACTGGTTCCCGGCCCTGGGCCTCCACATAGGGGGAATCTACGCCATTGCAAGTTCAGAAGTTGAATCCTGTTCAGGGACTATGCTGATGTATTCAGCGAGGGCCTAGGCTGCTACGTGGGAACCCCAATATCCTTCAGGGTAGACTCCCAGGCAGTACCAATACGCTTGAAGCCCCGCAGAGTTCCTTTTGCAATTCGTCCTAAACTTGACAAGGAACTTGACAAATTAATTAAGCAGGGCATACTGAAACCTACAGACTTCTCAAAATGGGAAACCCCTATAGTGACACCTCTAAAAAAGGACGGAAATTTGAGAATCTGCTCTGATTATAAATCTTCGATAAACAAATATTTACAAGTCAGAGCGTACCCAGTCCCTGTGGTACAACATCTACTCCATTCCCTTGAGCCTGGCTCCATTTTTGCAAAGTTGATCATGTCCCAGGCGTATCAACAGTTCCCTGTTGATGATGAAACTGCTGAACTGCAAACAATAGTAACTCACAGAGGGGCTTTCAAATGCACACGCCTACAATTCGGAGTTAGTGTGGCCCCTGGAATTTTCCAGTCCCTTATGGAAAGAATTTTGCAAGGGTTGCCAGGCGTCGTGCCATATTTTGATGATATTCTGGTATCTGCCACCAATCAACAGCAATTACTACAAAGGGTCAGAACTGTACTTGACCGTTTTAGACAATCTGGTCTTAAACTAAAAAGGGAGAAATGCACCATAGCCACTCCACAAGTGGAATTCTTAGGTTACAAGATTGATGCCAAAGGTATTCACCCAACTGAATCAAAGGTCAAGGCCATTCACGATGCGCCTACTCCTACTAACAAAACTGAGCTTCAAGCTTTCCTGGGCCTCTTGAATTTCTATGCTCGTTCCTGCCCCATAAAGCTTCTGTTGCCGAACCCCTTCATAGGCTTTTAGACAAGAACTCACCATGGTACTAGGGACCAAGGGAGACTATTGCTTTCCAAGGAGTCAAGTCATTGTTAACGTCAAAAGCCGTCTTAATCCAATTCAATAAAGACTTACCACTCATTCTAGCAGCCGATGCTTCTCCTTTCGGAATTGGGGCCGTTCTGAGCCACAGACTGCCTAATGGTGCAGAAGCACCTATAGCTTTCTTTTCCAGGACACTATCTTCCACTGAACGCAACTATAGCCAGATTGACAAGGAGGCCTTGGCTGCAGTGGCTTCAGTGAAGAAGTTCCATGAATTTCTCTACGGGCATCATTTCGAACTCATAACTGACCACAAGCCACTGTTAGGTATTTTATCCGGCACTAAACAAATTCCCCAGATTTTGTCCCCAAGGATGACCAGATGGACGGTTTTTCTGGCTGCATATTCCTACACTCTAATCCTTCGATCCGGGAAAAGCCTTTGCCATGCTGATGCACTCAGCCGTTGCCCCCTGCCAGTTCCAGTCGAGGACCCAGCACCAGCAACCACAGTTTTCCTCATCATCAGCTGAAATCGCTGCCCATTCGGCCAAGGACCAGGTAATATCCCAAGTCCTTGACTGGGTAGGGAGGGGGTGGCCTACGGCCCCTTATCCTTCAGATTTCCTACCCTACAAACTACGCCAACAGGAACTTTCCTCTTTGCAAGGCTGTTTACTGTGGGGAACCAGAGTAGTCATTCCCCACAAATTGCAAACCTCAATACTGAAGGTGCTGCATGAGGGTCACCCAGGAATTGTGCGAATGAAGGCCCTCGTCCGCAGCTACGTATGGTGGCCAGGCATGGATGCCCAAACCTCTAACTGGGTCAATTCTTGCCAGGCATGCCAGGCCACCAGGGCATTACCACCAGCAGCCACCCCTAGGACCTGGGAGGAAGCAGGCAGCCCCTGGTCCAGAATACACATAGACTTGGCAGGCCCCTTCCATGGGCACACTTTCCTGGTGGTAGTAGACTCATTTTCAAAATGGGTGGAATTGACCTTAATGCACTCCACCACTACGGAAGCAGTCAGCAAGGCACTGACTAGGATGTTTGCCACACATGGCCTTCCTGATTCCATTGTATCTGACAATGGCCCCCAATTTACCTCCTGTGAGTTTGAGATGTTTCTAGCAAGCTTGGGCATCAGACATATATTAGTAGCCCCTTTTCATCCTGCCAGCAATGGGCTGGCTGAGAGGGCAGTCAGATCTGCCAAGGAGGTGCTACAAAGATTGGGTCCCATAAACTGGCATGCCAAGCTGGCCCAATACCTATTGAGCCAACATACTACACCCTGTGCCTCCACAAATAGGTCACCAGCTGAAGTATTAATGGGACACCAGCTGAGGACCACTCTGGACAGGCTGCACCCAAATTATGCCCCATTTCTTCCCCTTGGGTCAAACAGCCAAGACAGAGGCTTCCTAGTAAATGACAAAGTATTTGTCAGGAATTTTGCTGGGCAACCACTATAGTTACCAGGGCATGTGATAGCAGTAACTGGTCCTAAGTCGTATAGAGTCCAGTTACCTGATTGGAGGACCTGGCGGCGCCACGTAGACCACTTGAGGAAGCGTTGGAGCACGGCACCCAGAGGTCATCTAGACGGGCCCCATACAGGAGCAACCACACCATCCAACGAAACCAGTTTCCAGCCCACCAGGAACGACAGCCTACCTGATGAAGAAGCTGACCAAGGTGCTGACCCGGCTCCAGACAGTCCAGAAGCCTCACCGTCGTTAGAAGACATGCAGAAGGAACAAGACAGCAACCCGGCGCCATTTTTGACCAAGCCGAGAAGATCCGGACGAGTACGCAGGCGCCCAACTTACTTGAAGGACTACGCATGCTCCTCACTGGGAGAGAGGAGTGTTGTGTATTGACTTGAGTCTTCACTCAGGTCCGTGCTTTAAGCGGGAAGCAGGGACCTCTCCCATTGGCTGGAGCCGTTTGACAGCCGGCTATAAAAGGCGGCTGTCAAACGGCATCAGCTGTTGCCGTCAGCTGGCTGCCGTGTTAGCGCGGCAGTAGCGGTAACCCTTTATTCATTTAAAATAAAGTTTAAGCTGAAGCCTTTGCCTGGTCTCTGCCTCAGTATTTCCGTCGCTCTACAACAGATTTCTAACAGTATATTTAAAGCCAGATTGTTACAGCAGTTAAGGCACCAGGATAGAAACTGTGAAACTGTGAATTCTAATCTCAAATTGGGCTAGACTCTTTCAACCTTAGGAAGGAAAACAATGGAAAATCACTTCTGAAATCTTGCGAAGAAAACTGCAGAGACTATCCAGACAGTCACTAAGAGTTCATACTAACTCAACGACCACACACAGGTAGCAGTATAGCCAAATCTATTAACATCCAGAACAATGGTGATTTGTTATTATTCCTACATAGGAATATCTCTGCCAAATTGTATGCAGTGTATTTTATTTTTTATTTTTCTCTCCATAAAATGTTTTAATTTCACCCCTCTGAAAAAAAAATAAAGATAGAATTTAGTACAAGAATGGACAACTATGGTTCCTTTGCAACCTGTCATATAATTTGGGTTTATGATGCAAACAGATGACAAATTTGAAAAAAATATTCTTGGTAATAGTTACCTCTTAGAAGAGGTAAATAGCAAAAACAATATCCCTTAGACTTATATACCGCTTCATAGTGCTTTACAGCCATCTCTAAACAGTGTCAGCATATTTTATCCAACAATCTGGATCTTCTTTTTACCAACCTCAGAAGGATGGAACACTGAGTAAACCTTGAGCCTGTGATGAGATTCGAACTGCCAAATTGCAGGCAGCAGGCAATCAGGAGAAATAGCCTGCAGTACTGCACTCTAACCACTGCGTCATCTCGGCTTATATACAATATAAGATTCAGTAGAAGAATAGAAGAAAAAAACTGATCCAACTGATGTTTCAGATCAAAAGGATTACACAGCTGCTCTTGAATAAAGTTGCATTTTATCACTAGGGATGGTTTTCAATGGCAATCATTTGTCCACACAATCACATATGGTCAAATCTAATTTGAGAACACCTAATAAAATTTAACTAATGAAGATGAAATATAAACAGCCTCAATGCCAAAAGGGAAAAAACAACAATATTGTAGTAGTTTTGGAATGAGAGAAAAACATATATTGTAGCAATTAAACATTGTAGTAATTAAAGTAAACTAAGTACAGCAAAAATATGAAAAGGACAAAAATAACTAATTAAATAACAAAGGAAAAAAGATCGGTTTAATGTTGTCAATATAGAATTAATTCAATCCTTAAGTTTATAAATAAATCTAGATAATATGCAAACATTTATTTATGTTATTAATTATCATTTACTATTCATTTGATTTATATCCTGCATTTTATATATTTATTTATTTATCAAATTTCTACTTGATAGAATAGGATATCAAAGTGATTTCAGGGACATACAGAGCTAAAATAGATTGTTACATATATTTAAAATGAAATTCAATGTTGAAAAAATGGATAGAAATTAACCAAGGAGAGAAGCAACTTAGAATTAAGAAGAAATTTCCTGACAGTTAGAACAATTAATCAGTGGAACAACTTACCTCCAGAAGTTGGTAATGGTCCAACACTGGAACTTTTAAAGAAGAGATTGTTATGATATGTACAGAATAACCCTTGATAACAAGGATATGCACATGGAAACGTTTATGAGAGTAGTTATGAATAATTATTCAGCCACACCACAGCTACACTGAATTGAGTTAAAGTTTACTTTAAGAAATAGCACAGTCCAATAAATAGTCCAGATCATATACGTTTTACAGTCCAAATAATATCCAATTACAAAGTCTTCTTACCGGTTGCCTTTGTAATTTACAGTAAACAAAGATATGAAAGCACAAGCACAACAGAGAACCTTAAATAGCAACAGAATGTCAGAGATACAGAATGTCACAGAGAGCAAGCCACGATCTCTAGCTCCCTCTTATGGCAATTCGCCATACAATCAACCAATCAATACATGATTTTGTCTTAAAGCTACAAACATACATTGTTGGTTTATATATTGCCAACCCAACTAATTGGTGGACAGATTCCTAACAGAGATTGAATAACCATTTGTCTGAAGTAGTATAGGGTTACCTTCCTAAGCAAGTGGTTGGATTAGAAGATCTCCAAGGTCTCTTCCAACTCTGTTATTCTGTTAAATCTAAATAGATTGCAACCCCAGCTCTGAATTTCAAAGGATCCCTAGCTCTTGTAATTTTCTACATTGACAAGCACAATGCTTATTTGGGTGCTATATATTAACATTCATATTTCTAGTCTTAATTATTCATAGTCATTTTATTAATTCCAATGTCAGCCCTACTGTGTAGTCCAGATCAGGTATCAACTCCAGAAAAAGACTAAAACTCTTTCTATTCTAATGGCATAACAACAGAATCTTACAAATTGGATTGTGTCGTAACTCTTCCTACTTTTTGTACTCATGTGAATATGAAGATGTGCATATTTTATGTTTCTTGTGAACTTAAAATATGTATTTCCCCCAATACTTTTAATAACAGAGCTTGGGTATCTCTGACAAGGTCGTTTTACTTATTATCTATATCCCTATTATAATAGAAGGTTAGAGGCTATAAGAATTGTGGCATATTGTTTGAGGCTAAAGTGAGATTGGCAGTAAAATTTCCAATACTCTTCCACTAGTCAACTCATTTGTCAATAGAAATTCAGATTGGGATAGTACATTTTTCCTTAAGAGAATTGCTTTTATTTACAGGCAAAATTCATTTTGGAAGTATTTCTTAGCAAACAAACTTAGCATTACTGATTTGTTAGATCTGCTTAATTAACAGGAGAACAAACTCAGAACATCAGAACAAATTATGCAAATCATAAAGATACATACAAAAGGGTCAGTAGAGAAATTTGGGACAGCATTGAAAAATCTACACTGAATTAAGATAATTTGAGGTTCCTGAACTATGGTGGATATTGTGCTGCATTGCCTTTCAAAATAATTCCAATCAAATTATGTACAGGTACTAAACTTTAGGAAACAGCTGTTCCCTGAATTACTCTTAGTACCATCATTATGCCATCCAACTTCTAACCGAATTTCAATGGCATGCACAATCAAGAGTCTGTTTGTAAATTCTCAGTGTCATTGTAGATGATAGATGAGATGTGACTCATAAAAAACAACTGTTTTTCATCAGAATACAAAAACACAGGTTCTGCTCTGCTACTCACTTAGAGAAATACATGGGGTGCCATTCCCTACAATTTTTAGATAAGACAATAAGCTTAATCAAGTTCCATAATTTCTCAATAGATTTCACACACACACACACACACACACACATACAATAGTTCAAACAAGATTAAATTGTTAGAGGATTTTGCTATTGGATTTCTGCCTCCCAGGTTTTTTTCTCGAAAAATTGTCATTGATCCCACCTCAATTTTTTATAGGCTGCATTCAATTCCAAAAAGAAGTACTTTATTATTAGATATGTAACATGCTTTCATTTTATATGGTAAGGTCAGGTACATAGTGCTGCTGCTCCTCTTTTCCCTACAAAAAGTACCTGTGGAATGGTTGAGCTTACAATGAGGGACTAGCCCAAAGTAACCCAACTGGCTTTCATGTCTAAAGTGTCCCAGTTTCTAGTATCATCTTATCCATGCTGCTAAAATGGGGGGGGGGGAGGCAATTATGGCCCCTTTATGACCTCTAGTAAATTTGACTTTTTGATAATTTTTTCAAGGAAGCAGTCACAGTTTTCACATTTACCTGAGATTTATTGACTGGTTCTTCTTAAAGTTTGTGGTAGTCTTAATATCTGTTATCAACCCTGAAGCTGGCCTGACTAAGGCCATTTTGAGACTTCAGTGCTGACACACTGGAAAAAAGGGATAGGGAGGAGGCAATAGAGATAGTTGGGGTGTTATAATCAAAACAAAATACTTCCCCTTGGGAACCAAGGATATTCCCGCAGGTGTTTGGAAGGAGGGGCACTGGAGTCACTTAGCAACTGGACAGTATCCTGATTGGACCACATGACTGATTGTTTTAAGAAAGTGACAAACTTCCACTTTCATTAGGTGAAAACAGCGGGATTAGTCAGAATCGGTTTCACCAGGCCATGCCAATATGATTTAGCCAATAAACCTTTTTTTTTTTTTCAGAAAATTGCATGCCTCAAAGTTTTGTTTGTCACGGGTGTGTTACTTGAAACCCTGACATCTGTCTCCATATTCATAATTCGAAGTCATGTATATTCTTCCTTTAACATCCTTTTTCAATGCAAGTTTTCACACTGAAGAGTCTGACTGGAAAGACCACAACTTTCACTGCAGATAGTCCTTGCCTCACAACCACAATTGAGCCAAACTTTTTGTTGCTAAGTGAGACAGTTGTTAAGTGAGTTTGCTTCATTTTATGACCTTTCTTGCTACAGTTGTTAAGCTTATTATGTTAGTAACATGGTTGTTAAGTGAATCTGGCTTCTCCATTGACTTTACTTGTCAGGAGGTTGTAAAAGGGGATCATGTGACCACAGGACACTGCAGCCGTCAGAAATATGAGTCAGTTACTAAGCATCCGAATTCTGATCACATTAAACTGAGGATGCTGTAAAGGTTGTAAGTGTAAAAAATGGTTATACGTCACTTGTTCTAGTGCCATTATAACTTCAAACAGTCACTAAATGAACTGTTTGTAAGTTGTATGTTAATTTTTGTAGTTATAGAAATATCTTTATCCTTCATGTTCTTGTATAAATTTATAATTGCCTGTTTTTCTAGAAGTAATATCCTATTTATTTATCCAGGACACTATCAATTCTTGGACCCAAGAAAACAAAATTATCTACAACTTTTAATTCTTTGCCCTTAGCTGTTCACTAAATGTACGTTCTGTTGACATTACCTCTGCCTTTTTTTAATATTTAACATTAACCTAGATTTTTCATTCTAGTTATTTTCAGAATGGCATCAATTTGAGTTTCTTTACCTTCAGCTATCAATGAAGTTGTCATAGGGATTCCTGTAAGTTCACAGGATTTGATACAAAGCAGAGAGTAAAATTCCTCTTGTGAGTTTTCTCCCTTTATTAAAACATCAATCATCATGGCTTTCCATTTTCACAGCCATTACTGGCAAGTGTTATATAAAGCTAGTTAAGTATACCCTCTGCTTATTTGATAACTATCTACTGTTTGAATTTTAAAGTACAATATGAAGGAATTTTTTTGTCTACTAAATATTATGTAGATTTAAGTGTTTTCTACCTGTGTACTTTACATAAAAAAACCTTCCTTTTTATGTTCCTCTAATCCCTTAATTCGGGATAGAGTCAGGGCAACCAAATGGACTTAAGTATTTACTGGCTGGATGCCCTTCCTGATGCCATGTGGAGTTCACAGTGGATTTTTTTCTTTGCACCTTAGGAGAGAAACATCTGCTGCTACTTAGGATTAAACTCTTAACCTTCTAAAAAGGAGGTGAGCATTTTCGCCACTAGGTCATCACGTCGCTCACTTATACTCTATATACTGATTTGATATATATATGTACTGCAATACTTCTGGATACTCTGGTTACTTTCTGTTTAGAATAAACACTATGTCTAACAACAACAACAACAACAACAACAACAACAACAACAACAACAATAATAATAATAATAAATATTTATTTATATACCGCTCCTCTCCCGAAGGACTCGGAGCGGTGCACAGCCGTACAGATTAAAACAAATAATATTCTATCATTTAGGCACTGGTACTGGTTCAGAATCTGGCTGGTAAAACTTGGTCTCTTCATATCTTTTCAGTCTCATATCTTTAACATTTTTCTTTGCAAAAATTCAGAAATTGTTTCTTTCTGGTTTCTTCAGGATTAGAGTCTAGAGTTCCTTCTGCTAGATCATTTTGCTTCCCTCACATTTGCAGAGTCCATTTGCCACATTATCAATAACTTTTAGGATTTTTTTCTTTTTCTTTCAGTGCTAATATAAAGATGACCCTACCAGAAGTTCCCAATTTTACTGCATTACTCTCAGGGTTATCGAATCAATTGAGGGTGTCAAGGTGCTATTTCCCAGAGACAATATAAAGTGTGTTTTGTGTAGAAGAACAATAATTTACAAACTTAATAGAAACTATAAACTACTTAATAGAAAGTAGATAGAAATTATTTTTTTATTTGAGCCAAATTCAGATTGATTTCCTTCTCATAATGTTACAACAAGAAATTAAGCCTTTTCAGATGCCTTTTTCAGTCTACCACCAAATCACTTATACTGGCTAATTCGATAGCAAAACAGCTACCTGATGTTTCTTCTCTAATAAATAAAAAAATATGTTCCTTTTGTCATCCATAATATTAGTGATATTCTGCTGCCATGGGAAACTTCTGCAATGCCTCAGTAGTAATTTCTTTCTCATGGAACAAATTTTCCAATCCCATTCTCTTCTATCTTGCTCAGATTCAGATTCAGAATTTTTTTGTATCTAATACCAGGGTAGATGCATCAACTGCAATTAATCTTTTTCTTTCTCGCTCTTATAGAAGTTAAGCAACTTCTCCATGAGCATCCAGATCTTCTTCTTCTTCTTCTTCTTCTTCTTCTTCTTCTTCTTCTTCTTCTTCTTCTTCTTCTTCTTCTTCTTCTTCTTCTTCTTCTTCTTCTTCTTCTTCTTCTTCTTCTTCTTCTTCTTCTTCTTCTTCTTCTTCTCTTCTTCTTCTTCTTCTTCTTCTTCTTCTTCTTCTCTTCTCCTTCTTCTTCTTCTTCTTCCTCCTCCTCCTCCTCCTCCTCCTCCTCCTCCTCCTCCTCCCCCCTCTCCTCCTCTTCCTCCTCCTTCACCTTCCTCTTTTTCCTCCTTTTCCTCCTCCTCCTCCTCCTCTCCCCCCCCCAAAGTAATGTATGACTATTAATCTCTTGACAGTCTTGGAGATAGTTCTGGTCAACATTGGCTGACCTTTGGTCAAAGCTTTACTTTTACTAAATTTAAACTTTCTGATGATTAATTTTATATAAATATCAATATTGATCAGGATAAAATCAGTAAAATTCAAAGTTGCTTATTTAAATAGATGGGCCTTTGTTGTGAGGGTTATATATTCTTCATCCTGTTACAAGAAATTATAAGGTCCAAAATACACTGGAGATACTAGCAGTGCACTTATTTTTGAGAACATTTTTCCTGTTTATTAACAAAGACCATGCTGGAATAAGAAAATACCAGATAATGGATTTCTCTTGAATAATATCAGGTCAAAGTTTGCATAAAATGGAAATTTTGAACATCAGTGGATTGCAGCTATTAGCTTCTATTTTATTAAAGCAATTATTCATACTAATATATTGTTTTTTTCTTTTTTGGAAGAAGAAAACATTGCAATAATTTAACCACTGTTGCCAGCCCTCAGTGGGATCATTCCTAAGTTTCTATATCAACAAGAAGTTAACAGTAATTCTATTTTATCTACAATGAAAATATGAAATCACATATCTTCAGAACCTAGGGATATCTTTTTAAATTGTAAACCACAAATGGTTTAATCTCTGTATCAAATATTTTACATAATGTAACCTTAAATCAGCAAAAAGACAGAATTTTTTAAAATCCCATATAATGTATACATAGCAAAAGTTGTTTTGTTTTTTAGCTGATCCTAAAGAGACCAAGAATATTTTTTAAAATATTCAATAAAATCTTTTACTGCCTGGTACATATTAATGTACAGTAGAAACAGCTGTAAAATAAGATCTTATTTATACTTTGAAAACAAAATGACAACTTGCTTATCCATTTGGTAGCAAATATTTTATTTAAGGGCAAACACTTTATTCATTTCAGTTTTCCTCTTTTGTAAAATTATACGGTTGTGAGAAACTTTTCTACATAACTGTGGTCTATTCTGCACAGTTCAGGAAATCCATAAAATCTTGATGTGTATAAAATTAAACTACATAGTAGGATATGGGAAAGTGAAATCAAATGATTGATCTGATAAATCAAATATCAGGTGGAAAATAAACAGTTAAAATTCACAGTCTAATATAAAAACGTATTTCAATATGTATGTAGACAATTTGTGCAGGAGGTCAAATAATACAAATAGAAAAATGTCTTCTTCCAAGTTTTGTAAGGAGAGAGCTGTCCAGATATTTTGGAGGATGTTATTTTATTTTTATTTATTTATTTATTAAATTTATTTGCTACCCATCTTACTTTGGGGTGATTCTGAGCAGCTTACAACATTAAAAGTTATGAAAACTTTTTTTTTTTAATGTGGAACTGTACATTCCACAGAAGGCAAGTATAATGACAGAGAAAACACATTCATAGCCCACTAAATGACTTTGCTTGTTAGAAGAGTCCCAGTGGGTCTTCACTTTGCCTGATTGGATTAGCAGAAACCCCTGGAAGCAGATAATCCTTCAAGTAATAAGGCTATATGTCCTATTTAGATCCGTTCCAATCGGGCTTCAGGCCCGGGCACAGTACTGAAACAGCATTGGTCGCGTTGGTAGATGATCTCTGGAGGGCCCATGACAGAGGTTATTCCTCTGTCCTGGTCCTCTTAGATCTGTCGGCGGCTTTTGATACTATCGACCATAGTATCCTATTGCGGCGGTTGGAGGGGTTGGGAATTGGGGGCACCGTCTTGCGGTGGTTCTCGTCCTTCCTCTCGGACCGCTCGCAATTGGTGTTGACGGGGGGGAGAGGTCCACCCCTAGGCCCCTCATGTGTGGGGTGCCTCAGGGGTCGGTCCTCTCCCCTCTTCTGTTCAACATCTATGTGAAGCCGCTGGGAGAGATCATCCGTGGTTTTGGGGTGAAATGCCATCTGTATGCTGATGACACTCAGCTTTACATCTCCACCCCAAGCCACCCCAACGATGCTGTGGAGGTTATGGCCCGTTGCCTGGAGGCTGTGCGGAACTGGATGGGCGAGAACAGGCTTCGACTCAACCCTTCCAAGACCGAGTGGCTGTGGTTTCCGGCGGCCCGATATAGTCAGCTAACTCCATCGCTGGCTATTGGGGATGAGATCTTGACCCCCACAGAAGGGGCACGCAATCTTGGTGTCCTCCTGGATGTACGGCTGTCTTTGGAAGAGCATATTACGGCCGTCCTCCAGGGGGGCTTTTTATCAGGTTCGCCTGATACGCCAGATAGCGGCCCTTTCTTGATCGGGACGCCTTACGCACAGTCACTCATGCCCTGGTCACCTCCCGTCTTGACTACTGTAATGCCCTCTACATGGGCTCCCTGTGGGAGGCACCGGAGGCCTTCAACTGGTACAGAATGCAGCCGCGGGGTGGTTATGGGGGCGTCGAGATACTCCCACGTGACGCCCCTCCTGCGCGAGCTGCATTGGTTGCCAGTGGCCTTCTGGTTCGCTTTAAAGTACTGGTTTGGTCTTTAAAGCGCTCCATGGCATCGGACCAGGATACTTACAAGATCCGCATTTCTGCTCAGTAAGTCTCCCACCGACCGGTTGCGCTCCCACAGAGAGGGTCTCCTCCGGGTCCCGACGCCTTCTATGTGTCGTCTGGTGACCCGAGGAATAGGGCCTTCTCTGTGGGGGCACCCACCCTTTGGAATGGGATGCCCCCTGGATTACGAACGACCAGTGACCTGAGGGCCTTCAGACGTGACCTGAAGACCTGGCTCTTCGAGCAGGCCGGCCTGAGCTGACTAATGGGATTTTAAATGGGGTTTTTAGATTACTTGGGATGGGGTATGATGTTTTATTGATTTTAATTGGGGTTTTTAGATTTGGGACAGTCTAGTATTTAATTCTTTTTTAAATAATTTATACTTTGTTTATTTGTATTTTAGTTGGCTGTTCACCGCCCTGAGTCCTTCGGGAGAAGGGCGGTATATAAAACTTAGAAATAAATAAATAAAATAAATAAATAAATAAATAAATAAATAAATAAAATAAATAAGGCTTTATAGATACAATCAACACTTTGAATTGCATCTGAAAGCAAATTGGCTACCAAATGCAGTTTTTGGAGTATCAATCCCACATGGGAAAATTGAAGCAAACCCATCTTTACCCATATTGCTGCATTTTGGACCTGCTGTTGGCTTAGGGTACTACCATGTAGAGTACTGAATTGCAGTAGTCTAACTAAGAAGTCAGTCAGGTGAGAGTAACAGTCCTGAAAGTCTGGCAAATGTTTAATAGTCAGAGAAATAGCCACTATTTCTCATCCTCCTAATGTCAGTGTTCCAGCAGAAATCAAACTCCAATCAGAAAACTCTGAAGATAGGCGTATTCTCAAAGTTCCATTTTATTAGAGACGTCATACGGGCACATCTGGGGAAACCTTTAATCTGAAAGTTCCAGGTTTTGCCTCAGTAATCAAAAAGCCAAATTCACCCCCTGAAGCCCTCAGTTCATCACATGGGCCAATCACCATCCGTCCCAACTTGAGACACCCCATAAACCACTCTTCATCCAGGTGCAGAAAACCATGACCTTGACTGAAAGAAGAATGCTATATGACTAATCCATGAAAATCCCCCCTCCCAAATTTCCCAGGCATTGAAATGTAGCAGCGTGGAAGCTTCTGCTGTTAATATGGCTTCCAAAGCTGACATCTAAAATGTTACAAATTATAAAATAAAATATATGCAATTTAATACTTTATTATTAATTTATAATAGAACACATAATCATTCAGTTCAGGGCTTTCCTTCCACTATTATCTTTCAGGTAACCCATAGTATCATCTACAACTCTTTTTGAATGCCTCCCAACTCTTCCCATAGTTTCTCCCATGTTCATGTTGAAAGTTCCTGCTGCACAGAGGTTTTCCTGAATGATCAATTGAGGCCATTTATCCTACTAATACTCTGCTTACCATCAACATCAGGAAGGAGTTCTAATTTTCTCTTGAATCTAATTTGTTGTTGTTCCTTGCACAATTCTGTTCCACACCTTTTCCTCCGTGCAAGCTGGTGTGTGGTAGAATTTGTGATAGAGTGCATTATAACTCTTAGCACAACCTTTAACGTTTGATTGATTGGAAAGGGACAATCAGATATAGGAAGCTCTTGGGAGGTGGCATATAATATATATACACACACTCTTCTTCCTTTGACAGTTCCATTGTAATATTCTCACAAGCCTAAGCCATATTGGCCGTATAATGATGTTTCTTCTGCAATGTTTTGGCCAGCATTTCTGACTCTGAAGGGAAGGAAGAGAAATACAGATGTTGCTCTACTGGCAAATAACAGGGAGAAATTCAGAGATGGGGGAGTTTCTGATGAAAAAGAAATGATAATGGGAGTTTCATTGAGTCAGGACTGGGGAGAAATATAAAGTCAAATATAGAAGAAATTAGAAAAGTCTTACCAAGGAAAAAATGAAGATAGAAGAATTGAGGGAGGGGATATGATTGCAGCTGATCAATATGAGGAGAAAGGGAAACACATGACATTTTTAGTCTCAGAGATGGAGGGGAGAAAATGGACAAGGGGTTGAATAAGAGTTGGGATGCATGAATAAGTTCAATTGTTTCCAGCTGTTACCTGAACATACCACAGGTACTCTGCTATAAGGAGCAGTGGTGGCACAGTGGTTAAAATGCAGTATTGCAGGCAAACTCTGTCTACAGTCTGGAGTTTGATCGTAACAGGGCTGAAAGTTGACTCAGCCTTCCATCCTTCTGAGGTTGATGAAATGCAGATTCAGATTGTTGGGGGCAATGTTGACATTATAAATTGCTCAGAGAGTGCTGTGAAGTGCTATGGAGCAGTAGATATAGTAAGTCTAAGTGCTATTGCTTTTGCTATAAAGCCTTAGAATTTGCTAATTCAGAAATGTTAAAGGAAAAAGGCTTGAGTTTAATCTGGAGAGTATAAAAACCTTTTACATCTTTGCACTAAGAATAGCCAAGCGATTGTTGTTTATGGTTCCATTGTTGTCTGCCATAAAGATTCTAATTTAGCCAAGTCATATATGACGATTTATGGCCACGTCAAGCCAGGAGTCAAGTGAAAGCTCTGTCTTTTACTGCCTAGTCCAGTTCAAGAAGTCTGACAGAAGTACAGCAGCACCCCTGCTCTACAAAGGTTTACTGAACCAAGTTACAGGACAATTTATTTCTTCTAAACTGCCAGACCAATTCTGTAGATCAGCATGGCCCATGGGAAGTACAGAATATTCCAGGATTACACGATATGTAACACTTCGTAGAAGTCTTTGCACTTTGCATTTATTTGCTTTTTGCTTAGATTTTTATTCCACCTTTTTTCCCCATGAACAACTCAAACATGCTAATACTTCCTCCTCCTCCTATTTTCTCACAAAAACAACCCCATAATGTGAGTTGGGCTTTTTAAAGGTGTATAATTATGTACATATGTTTATGAGTGTTCTATTTACTGTAGGCACACACGTGTGTGTGTATACATGTGTGTGTATTAGTTACTACCTTGGACAGGAATTATTTACAGTTATGACTGATGAAAAAATAATTTTGCAACCAATACCCAATTTCACAGCATCTTTCCCCCAGTCACATATTTGACATTACAGTCAATATACAGTCTTGTGCCTCACCGGTGTTTTCCTCCGCTATCCTCAGAGAAGATAGATTATCTAAACAAGTGACCTTCTTTTCTCCACAGCATAGCAGGTTCCTAAAAAGTGATAACCACAAGTTTAAAAAATCAGTTCTGTCAATGGTGGGATTCAAAAATTTTTACTACCGGTTCTGTGGGCAGGACTTGGTGGGGATGGCAGAGGAAGGATACTGTAAAATCTCCAGTCAGAAGTGCTATTTGCTGGTTCTCCGAACTACTCAAAATTTCCGCTACCGGTTCTCCAGAACTGGTCAGAACCTGCTGAATACCACCACTGATCTCAATGAATTGATCAGAACCCTCTGACCAACTGGCATTGCTGCCTGACAAGACCATAATCAGTTTCAAGATTTTTGTCTGCCTCCTAAGTTCTCATGGCTGCAACCATCAGTACACTAAGCAAGTAGCTGGCACTCCTTTCAATGTGTATTTTTAACTTTCATTAACATTTTTTTTGAGTAATTATTGTTGGCAACCTCTTTGTACAATCTATGGACCTTATAAAAGTATTTCATTGCTGATTGAGATAAAATACTTTGGCAAATTTCCATGTCATACAATTTGATTTCCACTGAGCAGTGGGAAATTCTCCTCATTCCCTTTAAATCCCTGCATGCTCTCAAAAGATCTGAAAACACAGCTTGATCCTTCTTTGCCCTGTTATTAATTAACTTACTTCAACTCTATATTTATAGAAATTGCTATAATTATTAAAATATTTTCACATCACATGTGATCAGTGGGAGAAAATATATCTATATTCTCTCACTGATTGGGAAAGAGTTTATAAGATTATAGAAACTGAAAGAGTATATATATATATATATATATATATATATAAATGCAAAACACTTGTTTATATAATATAAGAATTAAATGTACAACTTATGAAGTTTTTTATTTCTCTGGAAGTCCTCTCTGCCTCCCCCCACCCCCACCCCAAAAAAAAACCAAATTAAAATTTAAGTATGGAGATAAAGATTTGATTCACATATTGTTGATTTTATTTTAACATCTTAATTCTAAAAAGGAATATACTTGCTGTATTTTCTGACTTTTTCCACTCCATTTTCTTTATTTGTACTAGCTGCAAGTATTTATCTATTTAATTTTTACACTATATGACTCTCAGCCACTCAAGTTCAAACTGTCAAATCCAGTTATTGAACACCTAAAGATAAAAGAGATCTTATAGCATTATTTTTAAAATAGAATTTGTAAACAGATGCTTTTCAAAGAATTCCAAATAGTTTTAGGCTTATAATGTGGTACAAAAGCTGAATAAATGTAATTTTAGGATTAAAAGGATGACAAACAAAATCCAACTGAGATTCTTTTGTTTCTCTTTAAAAGAAAACAAGGCAATTGATCACTACTTGTTCTTGTCATTTTAGAACTATGTTATAGCTGCAGCAAGTTATTCTAAAAATAGAATGCTGTTGACATTTTTACTTGCTTAAAAATTTATCTTCAGTATGAAATAGTCAAAGGTGCATCTTAAATGTCTAGTCTTCTAGTTTTGCTTTCAAAGCTAGTATTGATATTTCTAAGTCTAGGAGAAAGGATTTGAAGCAGAAATGAGACATAAAATACCAAACACATAAACTTAATTTCCAATTCACTGCTTTCATTTTCATGTAAATGCTACTACAGGAGCTGGGTCAGTTCCAGAAATTATTACATTTTTTAAAATGAGCAAAGCTCTTGTACCCTTTTGAATTGTATCAGGGTGTGTGTCGGAGAAATGGTTAAAGCCTTCATTGTACCCCTGTGGTCTATCTGGGGAAAAAGAAATAGAAAAAAAAGAGGGAAGAGAAAGAAAAGAAAATGTATGTAATAATATACATACTTGTTTGTTATAAAAAAAGAAAAAAATCATCTATTCTAAGCATGAATTTCTAATCCTTTTCCTTTCCTAAGACCACATTCTGCCTATTAAAATATTAGTATTGATCTTTAAAACCTAGAACAATTTAGACCTGCCTATCTGATGCATTGCCATGTCTCATTCAAAATCTATTCTGGTCTCTGCAGGTCAGATTCTCCCAAAGTTGCATTTGTAGTCAGAAGTTTATTCATTCAACTCCACCTGAGAAAGTCTTTTCCTGCATTGCTTCAGCTCTGAGGGGTTGTATTTGTATCTACTCCAGGGGTTGTATTTGTATCTACTCCAGGAGTTTAGAAAATCTGTAAAGCAGCATCAGTTTTGCTGAGTTTTTAATTAATCATTGATTTTTGTATTGATTTCATAGAAGATATTATAAATCCTGTATGTATGCAAGTACATGTGCAGATTTATACAGTCAGTACATTAGTTACCTTGTGTGTAACCTGAAGAGAATTATATGATATAAATTACATAAGTAAATATAAATAAATCTATAGTTATGTTATAATCTCAGCTACACATTCAACTCTACCATTTGTCCTGTCCACAAGGAATTTTCAGAATAGAGACAATCTTGTTTAGTAAACTGTAACTACGTATAAGGAAAAGAAGTCAGAATTTTAAGTAGACACAGAATTGTAAATGTAGTACAGCTTTTGTTGATTAGTTCCCATTTTATCTTGCTGGTAAAATTCTCTAGCTAGAATCTACATGTTCAGAACAACAGTTGATGATGAATTCTAGCTTGAAGGGCAGCAAGTGTTAATATGAACAATACCTCTTAATCAATATCAAAGATCCACCTCAAGATGCACAACTCTAAATCCATCTCAAGATGCACACTCTAAATTGTCATATATACACCTAATGACATAGAGAGGGAAATTGAAGACTATTTGTTTATTTATTTATCCTTTATATATTTATTTCACATTGTTATGTTTGTTGATCTGCTGATGAAGTAAAGATATTGAACTCAGGACGCTGGAACACAACAGTGATACAAGACTTTGGGGTTGTGTTCCTTGTGAATGGCCTGCCCTGTATATAGGTTACAATTCCCCATACCTGACACTGAGATGTGATTTCCCCATCTATTTTACCCAATCTCTGTTCCCCATCCTCTTCTCCTCTTACTCTAAAAGAAAGCCCTCCTTACAGTATCCTTCAGAAGTAATGGTAAGATCCAATAGTTGCTATATCAGCAGCTCTAAGTATCCTTGTGTCACTACCTCCCCTCCAGTTACATCTTCTTTCAACAGGATCCCTCATATCCTGCTACTTTTGCCCATCCAGTAGGAAGTCACTCCACCAATCTTCCACTCTAGATCTTGTTCAGAGGAGAGGATCTGGTCACAGTCATCTCATTCTCATCCATCACCCAATAGCTGACATATATCTGAGGAACCGTCTCCTGTCGGTCACATCTACCTGATCCAGTAGAGACAAAGAATATTGTAGTCCTGTCCCCTAAGGAAATGCATATGGTGGGACACAGAAGAAGAACCTTCTCCGTGATGGCTCCCTCTCTCTGGAACATCATCCCACAGAGATTAGACTGGCCCCCACTCTAACACTCTTTCAGAAAGCCGTGAAGATGTGGTCCAGTCAGTGGGCCTGGGAAACCCAGAGCGAGATGGCTAGTATGAATGTGTGTTAAATGGCAAGTATGAATGTGTATTAAATGTGTGTTGTTGCCGGAGTGAGGAGGAGGAGGGTTACTATTTTATTATTTTTATTATTTTTTTTGTTTATGTGTTGTTTTTATATCCTTGTCAGCTTTCTTGAGTCACTATGTGATTGTCAGTAGAAACATAATTTTTTCTAAATAAATAAATACCCATAAAGAAAATACCTTCAATACAAAATCACATTGTCCAAAACAGAATAGTCTGGGAGTACTTCATACAAATTGACAAAAAGATGACTATACAGAGAATATTCAAGTAATCCACATTGTGTGCATTTACATTGATATCTTCTCCACCATTTTGCCATCTCCAGGAATCCAAGGTTTCTATAGTCCAAAGGGCAAAGACAAGTCCAACCAGTAGCCTACCATCCTGCACTGGGGATCTGATGGGTCCTACTGTCACTCTTGGAGTCCATTTCCTCTTTCATTTTCATTGCTATCATGTGGCTGGTACCATCTTAATTGTCCTGCAGTTTCACTCCAAGTCTCAGTCTCCTGGATTCCATCAGGTCCCATCATCTTGCCCTAATAATATATTAATTAATCCATGGACACCACAGGATATAGAGCACAATCCACAATAAATGTCCACACATCAAATGACTCTCCATTCACTTTCCACACCACTTCTATCTCTCTGTCTCCCTGATGCACAAATTATGTCTCTTTGTCTTTCAAATCAGGGGTGGGATTCTACCGGTTCATACCTATTTGCTAGAAACAGTGGTTCAGAGAACAGATTGTTGGAAGAAATCTCCTTTTGTTTTTTTCCATTTTACTGGCCTAATCCTGTAAGGAAGGTATTCCTTACATTCTGGTGTTGTTGCTTACAGAAACTGCCTCTCCATTAACCCTTATTACATTCTTGGCAAGACTAGACTTCCTGTCTCCGGAGTGTCTCTGGAGTATTTTTTCTTCTCTTTTGCGGATACCTTGCTTGTGAGCCTGAAATTGACATGTAAAGCCATTTTACTTGGAAACCTGACAGCTTGACTTTCTTAAAGGGGAAGGGTTGTTTTAAGATTTTTACACTGCTATTGGGAGAAAATACTCCTCTGTTGGAGTTAGCACTTTGAAGAATTGGTTTTTGGTTAAGTTTAATTCTGTTCTTGGTGACATTTAATCCTGTGTTTATTGATGGGATAATTTTCTCTATTCAGCTTTGTTTTGAAGGAAAAAGGTTAATTTCTATTCCTGAAAAGAAACTGGGTTGAGAAATCTGGCTAGTTCCTGTGTATATTTGTTCTGGTAATTGGTTTAACAAGCAATAGCTACTGTTGTGATTTCATTATTTGTATGTATTTGAATTTTTCCCTGCGTCATGGTTTCTTTTTCTATCTGGGGAGGGAGGGTCTTCCTTCACTGCTTTAGTGGTATCTGGCACTGTCCTTTTGGAGTGTACTTCCAAGAGGCAGGATGTAAGCTTGGCACTGATTTTTTTAACTTCTTTTCTGGGGCGCATATGATCTTTCCTTAAATTGGACGATGTCCTTAGGATATCTTGTGAGGTGAGTGAGACAAGCTGGTGTCTTTAAGTGGTGCAAATGGATCTAAGGATTGCTTCTCCTGGATGTGCTCTTTCTGGAGAGCTTAAATGACCTCTCTGCTAAAGGGTTTCACTTTATGAGCAAGAGTTGACTGCTGATAGTTATCATTGCATTTTAACTATTTTATTTTCTCAAGTTGCTCTGGCACCCTACCAGATTTGTAACTCCAGCTTTCAGGTATTTTTAATCTAATGATTAGTATTTAGGGCAGCTTTTTGCAAGCAAAGAAGCTTTTTGTATTTTTATACAGGTAATCCTTGACTTACAACAGTTCATTTAGTGACTATTAAAAGTTATAATAGCACTGAAAAAAGTGAATTTTGACTGTTTTTCACACTTATGACCATTGCAGCATCCCCACAGTCATGAAAGGCCAGGCAAGAAGCACCCCTCGATATGAGTGATGTTGAGTTGGCCATGCCCATCCAGTTACCTGACCATCCAGCCATGCCCACAGAACCGATTGTTAAAAAATTTGAATCCTACCCGTTTCAAGTTATTCATGCTATCCACTTCAAATTTTAACTGCTCCACTCTTCTTCAACTTTCTTCAGCCCCTCAACTTCACAGGCTTTCAGCCTCCAAAAACACAAAGCACCTCATCATCATCTTCAACTCAACTCACACAGCAGCTGTTCAAGCCTCATCATATGCCACTGTCATCTTCTTTTCATTTGGAATATATTTTATGTTTACTCTACTTTCATACATGCTACTTGGTTTCTTGTATTTTGATTCAAATATATTATTCACTGCTATAAACTCTAATATTGGTGCTCATCATTTATTGAGTAAAGTCTTTTACCCAGTTGTACATTATGTATTTGGTCTTAATTGTAAGTCTATTAAGGAGATTGGAAAAATCATCTCTATTTAATATTAAAGTTTGATTTTTTAACCTCTTAACATTAGTGATTCATTACAAGAGCCAGTTTCTAAAACTGAATTGTGTGAAGTTCACAGATTGGTTGACTGAACATATGCACTTTTCTAGGGACCTTTGGGCATTTTTAAACTTGTGGAATTGAAGCTGTTGAACATCAGCTAAATTATCTAGCAGAGCTTATTGAGCATTAAAGGAAAAATTACTTGAGCATTGCAAAATGATTTACTAATGCATATATATTCCTAACTGAGTATTTATGGTAAGCTTTATTGCTTTCATATGTTTGCATTGCATGTACATTGTCCATTTTTAGGGGTTCTAGTAAACTATAAATTTCTAATAGATGAATTTGCCTTATCTCAAAATATTATTGTCTGGTTTTCTGAAAGATCTCTCTTCTGACTCATAATACTAATACTTGTGCCTAATCAGAGCATTATTATATTACCTCCTCAAATTTGTAGTTATGTTTCTTTTTATCATATTTGATTAGTTGTATAGGAAGCATTCATCATATGAAAAAAGACACAAGGAAGACAAATAACAGCTTATAATATTTAAAGCTTGTGACAAATGAGTTGTGTTTACATTCAACAATTTGAGTAATTTTTTTTGCATCTTTATTTATTACGGCATATCAAACTGACAGCTCATGGGCCATGTATCATGCACAGACCATGTCCACTCAACCTCTGCAAAAAAAAAAATCATGATATTTCACAATACATGATGCGATTGAGTTTGACACCCATGATCTATTACAAGGTGGTTCCTTTTATCAAAGATTGGGTTAGTTATATCTCCCCACCTTGCTTATTCCTAAAGCTATCTATTCTTCACCATCCTTTCTTTTTTAAAATAATCAGAATCCTCTCAGAATATTTTCTTTCTTCTCAGTGCTACAGATCTTTATTTCAGTTTAGATGTTTGAAGTAACCAGGTATTCCTAATTTCCTATATAATAGGGAAGATGATTCATCCCAATTAAGACTACTCAAATTTATCATGTATGGCAGACGTGTCAAACCTGCAGCCCATGGGCCAGATTCATCACACAATGGCCATGCCCACCCCCAATTTAGCAAAGGGGAAAATGTTGTGATATGTCATGTGACATCAAAATGATGCCATGAGCTTGACATCCCTCTTGTAGGGTAAGGGCATGCCTTAAGCTCTGACTAATGGCTTCATAAACAGAGATGATAGTGGGAACAGAAGGTAGAATGCTCAGTATGAAATGTCTTCAAGCAAACAAACAAATTCAGAGAGCATGTAAATGGTTTTAAATAAAGATGAGAAAAAATATTCAGTAAAGGAAACAGGAAGCCAAGAACCTGCTGATTTCAGCATGGGGAAAAAAGAGATTAATTGTGAACTAGTTTCAACAATCATAGTCATAACTCTGCTGTGATAGCCTCTTAAGTCAATCCATGTCTGGCAAGCTAGAGAAGGAGAAGCCATGTTGATTCAGATTATTATGGAAAGCTAAGAGATGTCTTTATTTTATTTTATTTTATTTATTTTTAAGCTTTATCTCTGCCATCCTATGCAGGTGACCTGAACCTTGAGGTAGCTGTAAAATTCAGAACAATAAGGGTTTGCCAGCAGGCAAATTACAACTTTTTAGTCTTCACAAAAACTGTCATCCTGTAAAGCATTTAGGCTGATTAAATCTCAGCAAAGTCAATGGAATTTAAGCAATGTAACTGCCTGGGGAATTTCAGCCAAACGTATTAATGTAATCATTCCTTAATGAATACTAATAATATAACAATCTGTTTTAGTCACCTTTGAGTTTATGGACTTATTCAGGGGCAGATCTTATTTACCTTCTGTATTAAGTCTTTCCAGAACACAATGACCACCTACGCACATGAGCCTGAGTCTATTGTCCCTCCCTCCTCTTCCTCTCTCTCCATGGATTTGTGGAACTTTTTCTTTTCATTTCCAGTAGTAAGAAAGCCAAAGATTATTAAGCATCAAGTTATACTTGATGTTATTCACCTCTTAACAACTAAGCTTTTATCAAAGAAAGCAGCTCAGCAGAAAGCAGTCTTCAGTCTAGAAGACAATTTAATTTGGAAAGAGGTTTCAAGTTATTTTGTGTCTTAAATTATCATTATTTTCTTCAGTTTATTTTACCAGTCCCTTAGAGACAAAAATAAACAGAGAGGACAATTTGTTAAGTCCCACTGTCGTCACTGGTATTTCAGAACAATAGAACTCAAAATTTTCTCCTGACTACGATTTAGGAATAAGTGAGAATGTAAATAATTTTTCCATGTTTGGAAGAACTTGAAGTTATATATATAAAAAAAACATAGGATAAAAGAATTGACAGTTTTACCCTCTCAGACAGAATTTGAGCGCTTAAATCTGGATTTAAATCAGAGGTGGTATTCAGCAGGTTCTGACCAGTACTGGAGAACCGGTAACGGAAATTTTGAGTAGTTCAGAGAACCAGCAAATACTACCTCTGATTGGAGATTTTACAGTATTCTTCCCCTGCATGCCCACTAAGCCACGCTCACAGAACCGATAGTTTAAAAAAAATGATTTAAATCCTTGTAATATTCAGCTGTGCTAGAGCCCTGAATTAAGCTTGTCATTAGGTAATTCAGAATTTCAAAAATTACATGGGGAGAATTCCAGAAGGATCTTTTAAATCAGTCTTTATTCAGATAGAGTAAAAAGCATTTCATTTATGCATTATTTTCTGTCAGCATGCCTATTTGGTAGGGAGAACCATGTTCAGCAAGACTTCTAGAGTCTCTGTAGATGCTTCATTGGTCAAAAGCCAGAGTCTAAGTACTATGTATTAATAATATGAAGAAAACATGCATTATTCAGTAAGTTGCCCAACATGCAAATATGTAGAGGGAAAATTAAACTACATTTTATTAATCTTTACCTTGATGTTATGAGGGTACGTGGGTTTATATGCAGTCTATAAAATAGCTCATTTTGTACTGTCTTTTGCTTTGATTCAGAATATACTTTATTTAATGTGTGCTAGTGCTTCCTATTTCCTGAATTTCATCTTTGTTACTGGCAGTACAGCTTGCAGTACCTATGACTGAGATTTGCCTTGGCCTAAAACAAAACATGGTTTGCTTGGTTTACTTTAGTATGTTTTGGAGTCTCATCAACCAATATTTTTCTCAATGATAACTGAAAAATTATAGCTTCCATGTATAAAAATAAGCAAATATAATTTTAATTTATGATGCTGATAGTTCAAACTTTTGAATCGTAATTTTTGTAGTGTTTTTGTAATAAAGAATGATGCAGACCAAATTATATTTTTATGTCATTTGAAGAAATGTCACATTAAAATCATGGGTACTTGAAGTGATCTTTTTTGACTGGGTTATCCCTCTTGAAGTGTGGATTTGAAATTATTTAGGGCAGCAAGAATTAAAGTCAAATCCTATGACTACTAATCCAGGAATAATTTCAACTGACTCCAGTGAGACTTTAAAAACAAGTATGTTTAAGACTGCAATCTTACTTCCAGGCATTACAGATTACAGATAATCAGAGTTGGAAGAGACCTTGTAGGTCATCTAGTCCAACCCCTGCCCAAGCGGGAGATCCGACACCATTTCTGATGAATTGCAGTCCAATCTCTTCTTGAAAGTCTCAAGTAATGATGCTCCCACAACTTCTGAGGGCAAGCTGTTCCATTGGTTGATTGTTCTCATGATCAACAAAATGTTATTTTATTTCTCTCCTATATATGTATCTAACACTGACCAAATGCTGTGTAATAGCTGTACAAAATAAAAAAATGTTTTGATTTTTGAATTAAATAGATGAATAGAATTGTCAACTCCAAATGTTGGAGTAAACAAGACAAAAACAGAACAATAAAATAGAAAACTGATTATATACATTTAGAAGAAAAATGTGTTAAGTAACATTGAATGTTCTGATCATCTTGACTCTACCCAGATGGAAGAAAGGAAGCTACCTTATTACAATATCCAAATTTTGTCAGTTTTGTCTTTCAGCAGTTTTTTAGACAGACATATATCATAATATTACTGTTGGGTGTTATTGTACAATTTTCATGAGGATGTTTTTGCCTGGCCATCCACCACAGTGTCAACATGTATATCATGTTATTATAAAAGTTAGATGAATTATGTAAATCATGCAATAATTCTATGATCTGTGTGATATTGTTTACTCTACATGCTGCCCTTCTTGGATGCCTTTGACGCAAAGCATTTGCCCAATTGCTGCCTGCCTCCTTTTCCTAAGAATATTAATAAGTAAAGAAATGTAGATTTCATTTTCCAAAGATTACGTGTGACAAAAAAATTAGTTATTAAAGTGAGCAATCTTTTTTTTATATCACTGTAACATAGTGCTGCAAAGGAATAATCTATTTTGCTTAGTTTGTCTGAATGTAATGTAAACTATGCACAAAGCATGGTTTATGATAATGGGGTGTAGTTACACTCTGAATTGTGAGTGCTTTCTGATATTCAACTGAGTTCTACAAATAAATGCAGAAAGAAATAAGTATAGCTTATTGCAAACAGTTTATATGACATCATTTTACAATTTAGTAAACCATATCTGCCTTTATTTATTTATTCATTCATTTATTCAAATTATCTGGCTACCCATATCACACAAAGTAGATGGAATGCAACACTTAATTAAAACAATAAACACATATAAAAACAAGGCACAAGTAAGAATTAACCAGAATTGGTGAGCCATCTTAAAATTTCAGAAGTCTCCCAGGACCTCCATGACATAGCCGTCAGGTCTTGGAAAGATTAGGAATTCTTAATTTATTACTAATTTTTAAAAAACCTGGTTAATATAAAAAAAATCAGAGCAGTGAATTTTTTTAGTAACTTATATTGGACTACTTTCTTTTTTAATAATATCATTTAGTTAATGTAGTCTGGCCTCCATTGTACAGAATTATCAAACTTATGAAAGAAGAGTCAGGTTCTACAAAAAACCTGTGCTACAAGGAATTTACTGGGCTTTTTATAAATGTGACATTTATTGGACTTCTGTTACAGAGAATAATATTCTCTGTAGTAGAATATAGAGGTGGTGGGGAGTAGTATGACATTTCTACATCCAGCAAAAATCTCAAATGGACAAGAAGTTCTTTAAAATGTCCTCTCAGTCAAGTGAATGCTATCAATTGTCTGTTGCTGACTTTAGGCCTTTGGTATTCATTGAAAGAAACTGCTTTTCCCCAAAGCTCTAAGCTGTTAGGTTGTTTTCTCCCAAGGGTCAAGGGTAAAATAGAAAATCTGTATTGGATATTAAATATAACTCTTACTTTTTACCTTATACATGAAATAAAAATGGACAAGTCCAACAAGGGATGCAACATTTTTGCCATAGTTATATATTTTACTATCATCATTTTAACTAATGATAGCAAGAATGATAGTATTGCTTTATTTTCCTTTGATTTCATGAACCTGGTCAACCTAAAGCAGAATTTGGGCTTTTTTTTTAATGCATCAGTGAATTCTTGTTTCTAAGAAAGACTAATGAGACTTTAGGAGCATTTAAATTATCATAAATCACTGCAGTATATTTTGCACTGTGCATTTTGACATTCAGGTGCAAGTATGCATTTTAATGGATACTGATTTATTACAAATGGATCGTTTTATGCTGAAGAAACAGTAAAGAATTTATTCCAATTGCCCATATTCTATGTTTAATTAATGGAATTAATTACATTTCATTTATGGCAGAACCTTAGTTTACTGGTTGGCAAACTTTAAAGAATGTCTAGTTTGAGAGACCTTGGAGTTTAAAATGTGAATTAATATATGGTATAATAATGACGCTTAAAGCTGTAGTCATGATTTTGAAATATACATTATATACTGTATGTGTGTGTGTCTATATAATGTATATTTCAAAATCATGACTATATATGTGTGTGTGTGTGTGTGTGTGTGTGTGTAAGGTTTTTAAGCTGATAATTTTAAATAATAAATAAGGGAGACTAGTATAGATCTATTTCGAGCTAGTTAGCTCTCTTCAGCTAGCCATACCCTTACTGGGATTCGAACCAGGGAAGTATTACATGTGAGGCAGTTGTAATTGCCACTACACCATTGGCTCTATCCTTATCAGCAGAGGCAGGGGAATAAGTATATACTTTGTATTACAACACCCTGTTAAGCCCCAATTAAGGGAGAAAGCATACTGCTTTCTTTTCTGTCTTTCGGCTCATCACCAGAGACCATATGCTTTCTCTTGCTACAAAGTGTATATATATATATATATATATATATATATATATATATACAACATGTTATCTAGAAAGATTGCAGTTTATGTGTGAGCTATTTTGGTCCTTTCAATAACTATAGTTACTTATTTGTTAACTTCAGATTGTACTTGACTTATGCCTATAATGGAGCCTGCCCATTTGGTCATAAATGAAATATGGTCATGTGACTGAGATGGGGGACCTAGTTGTCAGAACTTCAGATTGCAAGTATCTTTTGAGGACTCTGTTGTAACTTTGAATGATCACTAAGTGGCGAATTGTAAGTTGAGTATTACCTCTAAAACAAGCAAAATATTCCCATTAACAGATCTGAACACAAGGTAGATTTTTATTATGGTATTGTACTTATGCTTTCTGTTAAAAGATTTAAGTTATTTTCAATACCTGATTTTCTACATGCCCTATAACAAACTCAGTATGCAAAAACTAATGCAAGAAAGTAAGATATCTGGTTGGTTCCTTACAAAAAAAAAAAATGCGATATACCAGGGCTGTCAAACTCCTGACCTATGGGCTGGATGTGTCACACGCTGGCCATGCCCATGCCCAGTTTAACTGTTCTTTGCATTCTAGAGACCATCTTCATGACCACTGGGCCTTCCAATGATATCATATGCTCAGTCTTCCAGAGTCTGTCTTCACATGCTGGATGGGCATGCTGAAGGTTTAAGATCCATTAGCTATTCTTATCTGATTTAGTCTGCTTGTCAAAGAGCTTGCCAGGGTATGGCCATGGTCTCATGGAAAGAGCTAGGAAAACCACAAGTAGAGTTGGCTGCCAAATGGAGATCAAAGGTGGCAAACTGCCTGGAAAAAATGCAATATATTCTCCCACCAGACTGAAACATATACACATTCTGTTATTCTGTTATTCACATAGATACACCTTCAAGTTTATAAACAGCTGCATAGAAAAGGGAAAAGTAATTTCTTTCTTTTCTCAGTTTTTTTTTGCACCAAACTTTCCTGAAGTTTAAATATGTGCTCCAGATAACCATTGGACCCTTCAGTACAGTGTGGAACTTGACATGGTGACAGTAATGAAAACAGACATAGACATAAATTGGCTCCCCAATCTTCCGCAGAAAAAAAATCCTTTCTCCTTTTTGTCAGTCTCTTCCTGCTTATGTTTATAAAATAGCCTGGCATTATTTATTCAATGAATTTTGTGAGCCGTTCTGAAAACCTTAAAAATGGATAGGACAAGGGGCAAATGGTTAAAATACACAAATGAATAATTTTTCCAGTTTATCCCAAACACACACACAAAAGATTTCAAGTATCATTATAACAGAGACAGAGACAAAAATTCTTACTAGTTCACCTATCTCTTCATTTTGTCAGGCACACTCTTCTGTTTCTATAATTCTTAGATACTTAGAGCACAGATGGCAGATTTTCTATTTATTTCTCAAACAGCTTTGCAATGAGACCATATTTTAAACTTGAAATACACATGGTGCTAATCAATCTGTGAATTGCATAATATTTCACTACCTCAGCATTTTGACTATATAGAACTGAAGAAATTAAATATGCTGATTATTTGATTTCACTTCATTCAGCTAATAATCTATTCAGGTGTCTAATTTCAAAGACACCTGAATATCAAGAAAAACATCTGTAATGATGACATTCAAAAGTCCTATTCAGATGTTAAGCATAACTTGGGAGGTAAACACACAAGCCACATGATTTAGCTCTTCACAAAGAATGCTTTCACATAATAGCTTTCCACCTGGAAACCCTTCCCTATAGGCTATGCACTGTACATGTGTATATCAGGCAGCTTGTGACCAGCTGCATAATCATGATAAGGCCAGGCTTCATAAGATTCTTCTCATATACTGTACTTCAGTGAGATGAAGCATTTTATTTATTTATTTTTTCCAAAACTATAGTGATCCAGATGGAAATGGGTAAAAGTACTTAAAATAATTACAATTCACCAATGAACTGAAATATCCAATTGCAATCTGATCTGATGCTAGAAAAGCCATGCTTGAAGAAGATAACGTTTTTTCTGTTTTTTGAAAAATTGTTTTTCTAAACACAGACTATAAATAATCTTCCATAAGCAACTCTTCAGACTGCTTAAAAACTTTAAAGCTTTATTTTTATCTTAGTTTTATCTTCATACAATGGAGAACATTTTAAGAAAGCTCTCTGTAATTTTTCTCAGTAACAGACTAGTAGCAAAATCTTTGCTCTAGGGTTAAAATTAGAACAACTTTCTAAAAAGTTTAGAAAGTACATTGCTTAGACAAGATAGTGCAGAAGGAGGAAACTTCATTTAACTATAGTTTACTAAGGCTAATGTCAAGGAACTCAAGAAAGACAATCCAGAAAGTGCCACCTATATTAGAGAGCTAACATATCAGATTTACTGTTCTAGGCCTCCCAATTATATCCATGGTTTTCAAAGACATTTCTTAGTCAAAATTAGCCATCTATAAAAATCACCTTTAGTTAAAGCTTAAACTAAGCAGGTTTAATCCTCTCAGTAATGGGAAACTATATCAGCTAAGGCAATATAATTTTTCTTCCTGAAGTTATAGGTTCTTTGAAAAAAAACCTCAAATGACCTTGAAATCAAGCAGGTGTGAAACTCTTAGATATGTCTTGTTCTAGTTATACATTTAATCTTCTCAAGTTAAAAAAGCAGCCATTTATAGTTTATCTTTTCTAATCAGCAAGAGATGGAAAGCTATGGTTTGTAAATGTGGTAAGACATCGCTTAAAACTGATTTGGTCCTAGAGAATTGTGCTACAGGTATTTTCCAAATTACTGTATTAGGCACAAAACCAATCTATAAGTAGTATTGGTTTACACCTATACTATTGGATAAAGTAAATGATGTATACATTTCCTTATAAAATTTGTATTAAATAAAGATACTAGAGGAGAAAAGAGAAGAAGAATCAAAAGAGTCAGAGGTATGTAAGGGAAAGCTACTTTATTTATTTATTTATTTATTTGTCAAGCAAGTATTAGATAACAGATATAACTATAAGCATGGTTATGAATACATGAAATGGATACGAATAAAAAAGAAACAATAGGACAGGGATGGTAAGCAAGGACTATTCAGCTTGTATTTTATTTTCTGATTATTATTTTTTTGCCAATATGTAAGACAGAGCATTTGTTTGTTGAGATTTGAAGTTGCTATTTGTTTGACCATTCTGACATAGTAGAGGTAATTTTGAATGGTAGCAGTATTGTCAGTGGTGTTGAATAGCTTTATACCATCCACGAAAAAATGCAGTTGTTCTTAATATAATCACAGAGGTCATTTATGTAGAGTATAAAGAGAGTTGGTCCTAGAACACTGCCTTGGGGGACACTACTGTTCACAGGTACAGGATTTGATAGGGGGTTCCCTATTTTGACCATTTATTGCTTGTTTGACAGGAATGCATCTATCCAGGAATGTAGGTGTCCGGAGATACCATAGGATTTTAGTTTTAGGAGTAGTTTGTCATGTACCACTGAATCAAAGGCTTACTTACTACTTACTACATATTTGCCAATATTAGGGCTACATAGTATACTTCTATTTGAGAGGGCAAATTATAAACCATAGTTAAGGAACAACTATAGAATTATTTGGGTGTTTGATGCTTTCATTTCAACATTCTTCAACTGAGGGCAACTAATGTGCTGATATTCTTTCTCACGAAGAAAAGGTAAGTTGAAATAAAAATAATTCTACAGACATACTTTTATCTTCAGTTTAGCTTGCATTTCACTGGCAAGCTGTCCATTTTGATTTTTTTTTTTTTTACATCAAAATCTCTTGGAATTCATATAACTCTTTGTACATAGAAACTCATTGAATGAGACCACAGTATTGCTCACATTGAATGAAACGAAGTTAATTAAAAAAGAACTTTATGGTTTGGCTTGAAAAATATATTTACCCTTACCCTCAGATCTGCCCAAACCTCCCTTGGTGTTATTCCAATCCTGCATATTTATGATATATTTAAAACATACATAAGAAGCCGTACATAAATGGGCACTATGTATTAATAAGTTTCCCAAGACAAAAGACAGCTTTTGAATAAGTATGGGTTACAGATCCTCTTCCAATTAATACAAGATCCTCATTTAAAAAATGAGTGCCGGTAAATAAATTTGTTCAAAAATAAAATAAATAAGAGGACACGAAGGATTTTAGTTTCAATTAGTCTAACTATGGAACTGGGGAGTTTGTTATGTTTTTTAAAACAGGGTTGGTCTAGATATGAGAGGATCCTGAACAACAAATTTTCGGAAAAAAAACTGTGCAAAACTGGTTGATAATGAAAGATTAGAGAATATTTTCTTTGTTTGGTACCTTTTTGTAAGGATCTATATATTTGTGGCCCAGATCTAGTAGGTTTATTTCACTACTCTCCTCAAATGTTTTTTTTTTTTAAATAATTTGTTAATTTATAATTTGCATTTCTGGGGTTGTTTACTTGTCTATGATTTTAAAAAGCCTAGAAAGATTAAACCAGAGAATCAATACATTAAAAGCTACCAATGAAAGACAATTATGCTGAAGAGTGTGGGGGGCGGGGCGGGGGGAGGGGAAGGATTGTAATTTCCTAGAATTGTCTTATTGTAACCTAAATCTTCCTTCTAATAATTATACTAGTTAGGGATTGGAATAATTTCTATTAACTGCTTTCTGTCTATCCTATTAAGATAAAAACTCTAATATCAGATCAAAGAGCAGGGAAGAGAAAAAATAATGCTGTAGAGAACAATAATGCTGTAGAGAACAACATCCACTGCTATTTTAATCTTCCTATACTGCAGCAATCCAGTTTTGGCAACAGTGGGAAAGATCCCTAATTATAGCACTTCAACAATGTTGTTATTGTGAAGTATTATTTATGGGGCTTGTGTAAAATGCAACTGGTATTCTTGTTTTTTTTTTTTCCTTTGAAAATGTTTCACTTCTCATCCAAGAAGATTCTTCAGTTCTAACTAACTATGATGGGATTACAACCACTTGGAAGATTGACAATCTCCATAGACATTGGGTTAACTGAGCCTTTTAAAGATCAGAAGGCAGCTATAAATGACTACAGGGGATAAGGAAGTAATCTCTTTCACCCAGGACTTGGGTGAATAGAACCTTTCCAAATTCTTTATCAGTTTCTTGGCAGATAATTCTTTAGGGAAGGAGAATTTTTTCCAACAATTTCTCAATGGATATGATTCCCCTTAATAGTGACAATAGCAGAGCAACTTAAAAAGCTCATTGAGAAGAATTTCTTCATGATATCTCATTTTGGAATATCCAGAAGAGCCAATGAAGCTCCACATTAAGGAAAATATTAATATTCATTAAAGATTAACCACATAGAAACTTATAACAATAGAAATTCACCTCTCTAATTAAAAATTCTCTTCTTTGAAAAGAAAATTTTCTTGTCCTTTGAAATTTTTTAAAAAACAAATTGTGTATTATTAATGTGAATGAGTTTTAACAGGAAGAAAGGGTATTCTTTGCCCAGTATTGGGCAAAATATTTCCTTTCCATGAAAGAATTAAAGAATGTTTAAGTGTTTATTTATGTATTTATATACTAAATATAAATTATATAGCCTATATTTCCACAGCTCTGAGACACTACTTCTGTTTCGACTTTATCTGTTATGTGCTCTATTGAATAGTTCCTTCTATTTGAGGTATTAATATTCTGAATTGTTCACATATCATACATCAGATATGTTTTTTGAGGAGTATCCATCTGGCTTCTTCTGTGAAACACATTCATTAAAAAAGGCTAATTAAGAGAAATGTCAGTGGAGGAGAAAGTTATCATAAGATATTAATAGTCTCCTGCTGCTAGGTAAATGCTAAGGCAATAATTGATGGAGATGAAATCATTTACTCTGATAGGTGTTGGTACAATGGATGACAAATTTCTCAGTGCACCAATTTCAGGGCTTCAGAAGATCTTCATTGTTGCAAAGATTTCCTCTGACTTTTCAACGGCACATTTCATTATTGCGTTTATTCATAGGATACTTTCATCCTTCTCACTTAATCCAGTGACTTATTACCTATCACCAATATCACAAAATTCTTGATCTGTGAGCTATGTAAGCATAGTTAGCAAAAAAGTAAGCTTCATTTTAAAGAAAACTCTGAAATCCTGGGGAAATCTGATCTATTCCAAATGTTTCCCTACCAGACCTTTTCTATCTAATTTGTCTTGTGTATTCTTCCCCATTTTGAATTGGAAAATACCCTGACAGACTCACTAGAGTTACTGAAGTTATTTCTTCTACATATTTCAGTAAAGCAAATAACAAGGAGAAAAAAACAAAAATTTCAACTGAAGTGCCTTTTGTGTGATTGGTAGAAAAGATACTTAAGCATCAATAAGATCTATAGCAAAATTCTAGAACAAAAAAAGTTTTACAGATAGTTTTCATTCCATTATACTGTTGCACACCTGAAATAGTGAGTTATAATACAAAACATTTCAAAGTAGCTTTTGCTAAAAATACTGAATACTATTTCAAAATATAATGTTTCAAGAACATGGGAAAAAAATAACTATTTCTTATCTTTCTTTTCAGAGTATATCAACATCAGTAATCTTAAAGGAAGCATTCTTGGGTTAAATCAATTTTAACTACTTTGTGAGTTGAAGACAAACTTTCCATCTTTCTGGATAGATAGATGCTTTGATTTTTTTTTCAGATACCAGTGGGAACCTTCTGAAAGTTTGTTCACATGTTGATGACTTACGGCTTATTGAACTGTAGCAGGTATGGGGCAAGAAGGTAATCTAACATAACAAGCAAAGATGATCAATCACTGTGGTCTGACATGGAAAAGTTGAAAAATGTAGAGACCAGTTCATTGTCAGAAATTCAGTTTGTAGCTGTCTGAAATGATTCTATGAAGTTCACTGATGTACGGTATTCATCATGTTATTATTTTCAGGTTGCAATTCTTGATTGAGTTGTGACTGTTTATCCTTCATTGTCTATACTTGCAATTGACATCCCGAACTATCAAACACAGTGTATTCAGAAAGAACCCCGCTATGCTTAAGCATTCTTCATGTAAGAATTGCAGCCATGCAATCTTATTTGGAGAAACTTAACATTTCTTGTCTTCTTTTAGGATTTCTTTCTTTTGCCATGCAACAGAAGTTCCAACTTTTTACTATTATATGCCAAGTATTTTTTTTAAAAAAAGCTTAGCTCTTTGTTTTAAATAGAAATTGAACTCTGTGCACTATAGACTATAATCAAGAGCATTGGTCTGCAAGACCAGCTTGAGTGTTTTAGTTGTAATTTACAGGTCATTGACTTCTTCATTATGGGCAACCCTAGGGAAAACTAGTTGTTAAGGCACCTATGGCAGCTAAGCTGCATTGAGCAGGCACTGCAGCAGCTTGCTTGAGACTGCAGGATTTGAATATGCATTTAATAAGCATTAGCATCTAGCCTGAGTTTAGCAAACAAAATTAGTTCTTACTGGGAAGAAAAACAATAGATAGGACAAATGAAGACAACAAATTACCCTTTATTTCAAAGAAGGGTATTTTGCAACATTAAACTTTATTGCCATGGAAGACCAATAGCAGTATTTTTAATGGCAGGAACAGTTTTCAAAATGACAAATCTGTGAGATTGGATAGTCATTCTTTTGTTTTAACTCTCTGAGGATAAAATTGGCTTCCTAAATCACTTTGTGAGCAATAATAGCACTGGCAAACATTTCCTTTGAACAAACTGCAGCCTCTCATTGATTTTCTCTCACTCACTCATGTACCTGTGCCAGCATCCAAGGATGGAAAATTTACACACATGCAGCAAATTGCATCTTTGCATTAGGTATACTGATATAGATATATAATCATGAGCCAGGTATCATTATGTAATCACATGTGGGATCATTTTGGTGTAATCACAGTTAGCTGTGTTTAATATTCATTTTTCTGCTAAGATTGCTTACAAATACTATAAGAATTTTAAATTGCTTCAGAGGAGCAATGTGATAATGTAAGTAGCTATGCACATGTGCTTTATCCTTTAAATTTTCATAAAATGAAAAAATTTGTCAGATAGAAGTACATTGTGCACCTTAAGTCAATATTGTCAATTAATCCTTCCTGCTCTTTTTTAAATTAAAAAATCCATCACCTCCATTCTAAAATTTCTAGGTTTTCTAGAACTTAAAATGTTTCTAGGAACATTCTGGAATGCTGGTTTTCTACAGGTAGTCCTTGACTTACAAACAGTCACTTCACAACCATTTAAAGTTATGAGAATACTTATGCCCCATTCTTGAAATTATTACTGTCACACAATTCCTGAGGTTGCAAGATTCCTGGCAACCTGTTCATAGTTATGGCTGGTTGTCAAACATTCTTTTGCAATTTTATCAGCTGGCTTCCTCAGAAATTCATTGCAGAAGCTGGTAGGAAGATTGCAAACTGCTGCCATTTGCAGAAGGATTTCCCTTCTTCTCTGTTCAGAAAGGATCAGGCTTACAGCAAGCATACCATCAGTGTCTCACTTAATGACCACAGTTCTGGGGCCCTATTGTGGTCATACATCAAGGACTACCCACATATGATGATCCACCTGTAATTTAGAAGATAAGCTAATTGATTCAATTCATAAAAATATCAGATGAGCATTAATAGGTATAACCTGATGAGATTAAAACTATAATGAACAAATCACCATTCAAAGTTTTTGTAAAAGATAATTGCCAACACTTTGATAGCACTGCCATACACTTTGATAAGTATCTTGTTTCCTAGATCTGTAAGTAAAAATACCCTCACAATACGTATAAAGAAGCCATGTAAGATTAAGGCTTGTAAAGAAACAAAGCTTAAAAAGAAAAATAATTATATCTTCAAGGACCTAGGATGCTTAAAACCCAAACAAAACTTGTAAATAAACCATTGTTATCAGGGAAGATTTACTCGTAAGTAGTACATACTAGAACAATTCAAAAACTCATTTCTTACTCAGTGCCTACAATGATTTATCATTAATATTCCTTCTTGGAACACATGCAATAATCAGTCACATTTAATTCACATTAACCATGATTATAGCTGTATTTTATTATGCTGATTTAAGTAAAAAATAAAGGATGTTAAAAATTCAAAGAACAAATGTAACCATATTATCAAATGCCAATGTCTTGATGCTCAGTGACACTTGGAAGACGCACTGAGAATTCAAAAACAGGGACATGGAGCTTTAAACATGGCTATATTTTCTGCATGAAATGCCTAAAACAACATTTAGCTGCATTAGCTAACATTCCTTCTGTGTTTGGCTTCAGAAAGCAAATGTAATTGGTCACTGGTTGTGCTTACCCTGCTTCAAATGCACAAGTACTGCATTTTCAGTTTAATATATCAAAAAAAATCACTAGGATAGGAAGCTAACAAGTTTGGGCATAGGGTCTTTTGGCATTTGTTTTTAATATGCTGAAGGGGCTTTTGCTCATTTTGCTATATTCCTCCAATGAACTGTATTTCTGTAAAGAAAAAATAATCAGAATTGTATTACCATAGTAACAAAAAAGTATCAATCTCATCAAAATTGGTTTTTTTCCTTTGTTGTAATTCTGTGTGGAAATGTATCCCTCACCTTCTAGCATCCCCGAAAAAGCAACTTTATCCTTGGGTGCAAGAGGTCAAGAATGGTAATACTCAAATTAGGATCCAGCAGCAAGGGCAACGAGGGCATGCCTCAATATGCACATATAACATTTTTTACTTTATCAGCTGCACTGGTTGCCAGTTTGCTTCTGAGCGCAATTCAAGATTCCGGTCACTGCCTACAAAGCCCTAGATCAAGGGTGTCAAACTCTATTTCATTGAGTCTGTATCAGGATTGTGTTTGACCTTGGGGGGCTGGGGTGGGTGTGGCTAGGGTGGGGTATCACTCATGTTGGGGGTATCTGTGGTGTCCTGAGTGCTCTGCAAGCTCCATTTTTGGCTACGACGGCCTCCTGCAACCCTCTGCCAGTGAAAACGGAGCTCAGGAGGGGCAGCTAAGGCCCTCCCTAGCTCTGTTTTTGCTGGCAGAGACACCAAAGGCCAGTCCTTAGCCATTTCCAGGGAAGCCCCATGGGCCAGATTTAAGCGGGCCGTGGGCCTTGAGTTTGATATCCCTGCCATAGATAGTATAAGGCCAAGTTATTTGAGGGGACTGCCTGTCTCCCATAGTATCTGCTCACCTAGTTCAATCTGGCAAGGTGAGCAGGAATAAGATTTTTTTCTTCCTAGTATTCTTCCTGCAGGTGCAAGATACACTTTTTTGGATCAACTGAATATTGATCAATTGGTTGTGACAGGAATTGACTGAGAGTTGTCACTTGAGACTGATGTTGTGGGTTAAGAGAAAAGTGACCGGACCAAAGTCATCCAGCCAGCTTTTATGATTTTGTCTCCTGATTTGTAGCCTTAATCACTAAACTGAACAGGTTCTCTGGAGCAAGAATGACTATAAAATGCAAATGCGTTACAGATATGCCTTGATTTATGATGAACTAATGACAAACACAAAGAAAGTGACATGGCCCATGCTCAAAATTACAACATCATGCCATCTCTGTGATCTTGGAATCACTATTTGGATACTTGGCAACTGGTATTTATGATAGTTGCAGCATCACATAATCTCAGCTGGCTTCTGACAAGCAAAGTCATTTGGAGAAGCCTGGTTTGCTTAATGATCACATGATTCACTTAACAACTACATTGATTCATTCCATGACTATATAATCACTTGATAATTCACTTATGACATCATTGTCTAGCTACTGAAATTACAATATCAATTGCAGCCATACTGCAAATAAATATCATGGCATAGACAGGAACTTGTATTATGGTAACTCATATTTTTTTCAGATTTAAAAAGTTTTATCACATATACAAAATTCAATTTCTAAATAAACAGTGTTGTGTGTTGCCTGTGTACAAATAATTTGACAGATAATAATTATCATACTTATAATAGTATTCATCTCATTGGTATTGGTCTCATAATAATAATAGTATTTGCTTATCCATTTTAATAAACCTTCGTTATAAAATTAATCCTTCTTTTATATTTCGCTATTTCTAACTTCCATTTTTATTGGCTAGCCATTGATAAAATCAGTCCCATGTTAAAAAATATTCAGTTTCTTTCTTTTCCTTGAATTTTAAGTGTTAATCTATCAATTTCTGCACATTCTAGTGTTTTTTTAAATTACATTTTCCTCTGTAGGGATCTTTTCACTTTTCCATTGTTGGTGGAACTTATATTATGGGATTTTGTATCCTGAATCTTTGTCTCAATTCTTTCACAGCATCCTTAACTTCGCCTTGAAGACCAAATTGCTTAGGGAAATGAGCTCTTAAAGGCTTGGTGTGTATAGGCTGCTTTCTGACAATGACACTTGAATATGACTAAGTAAGTAGGTTGAGTCTGCAGCCACTACTTGATATGCAATGCATAATGGCATGCTAAAGGGAACATGTAATTGAGCCTTTTGAACCAGTTTCATGCTGTGAAGACCATTCAAGCAATACTTACTTGATTCTTTCATACCTCTGTCCTATTTTATCTGTTCTGTTTCCTAACAACATACAGTTTAGTTGTAAATATATATTTTTAAAAAAATCTATAATCTAGTTCCTCCCCTAACCCTGTTCCTTCATAGTTATCCATTTTCATCAGTATATTCCCTGTGAGCAGAACAAGTGCTGAATATGCAACAGACATTTCCTTTAGAGTGATACAGACTACAGATTTCTTCTCCTTAATGAACAATTTTCTACAGTTTTCAGTGCCACATGTACCAAATAATGAAAAATGTGACCTTTCTAAACACCAAAGCTCCTTAACAATTCTCTAAATAACCCCCTAAAGTCTTATTAGCACATTTACTCTGCATTCTGTAATAAAAAAGGTATGTTGTTTGGGGTTCTTGTTTCTGCAGTTTATTTCTACCTCAATGTCTCCCATGGGATAGTTGGAGTTAAGAACAAAAGCATTTGATTCTTATATTCTAGCTCTAAATTCAGGTAACTTAGTTTAAATCTAAAGTACAGCATTAAAATGGCAATATAATTATTGAATCATTTGTATTTTTAACTTAAAATCAGTAATTAATTTCATTCTGAACAAAGTAGCACAAAAATAATTTAAGCTCCCATTAATTCCGTAAAATACATTCTGCAATATAACACTGACCACAATAGTGCTTAATTCATTGTATTTAACTGGTATGTGAAATCATAATCACATTCTATACAGTTATACTATGTCTAAATACATGTCTGAGCCTGCTTTCTTCATTTCTTTTTCCATTTTCTTACTGGGGATGCTCTCACCAGAATTCCATTTTTAAACCATAAAGTGATATAAAATTATTTTAAGAAAGCATGTCTAGTAGGAATGTAAAACTGAGAAAACATAAAAACATGTAAGACTTTTTTTCTTGCATTGGCTCCAACAATCATGGATTATATAAATTTCCCTTCATATTTATACTGTTTCTACTAAACTCCAAATGGATAAGTGGACTGCAATTAGTCTCTTAATTGAAAGTTCAATATTTGTAATGCATTTGTTTCTACTATCTAGCCTAAGCTATTATGGGATTCTGGAGTCTGCTCTTTCTGCCATTACTTCTAGGACTTGTATTGGTTTTTATCTCTTTATGAATTATACAGTTCTTGTGTCTAATCTAGGTTTGTTGATTTGTTTAACTTGATCTACATCTAAAGCTATGAGGTTAGAAAAAGGCTCTGTGCAATATCTTTCTTTTTTACCATTCACAGTCAATCAAAATCTGAATTCAGCCTAGATCAATTTGGTCAATCATCTATCAGGGATCCTTTAAAGCTGCACTGACCCAAAAGGTCCTGTAGGACTATAAGGAATGCGCTGACAGACATGACAGAGGCATAATATGTATGAATGTTGGCCAATTTCTCTGTTCTCTCACCAAGATTGCTTGATCAATTCCATGTATATATTTTCCCTGCACCTCACAATTCAGAAACAATTCATCCACATGCATGTTGCTCTCAATATTAATTTGTGTATGAGAAGGGAAGTTTCTTGATAGCTGCCCATATGATCATCCTACACAGCCCTCAAGGCAAAATAAGAAAAGAATTATCCCAGAAGATAAATGGGGTGATTTTCTCACACTTGTTTCAGTGAAAATAAGCTATTAATCTTCTATCTAATTAACTGATCATAATGATGTTACCACAGATGGACTATCAATAAATAATCATGATAACTATTGCTCTTTAAAACAGTTAAATACATATATTTCACATACACAGCCAAAATTAGAATGAGTAATATAAATGTGTTTCAGAGTGATAAAATCTTTATTGCTATATACTGTGTGCATGTATTAGTTAACTGAATCAAAAATAATTAGATATTAAAATGTTGGGAAGATCCTTTGTTATGATTCTCATACAATAGGCATGTTGCTGATATCACATAATCTCATAGTTTATCATTGATCAAATTACACAGAACTAATTTACCCTTGTATTCATTATTACTTGCTGCAGTCACACTTCAGTTGCATTTATGATGTGTGTGTATGTGTGTGTGTGTATGTGTGAGTGTTGAAAAGGAAAACGCCACTATTTTTTCCCTTTTTTCCTTTTCCAGTTCAAAAATACTAATATCAAAATCTAATTAATCAGACTAAAACTGAAGTTTTGATCTGACATATGCAGTACTATTGTTTCTACATGCACACAGATACTTCCTTTCTGACAGGTACTAAAGTATTATTTGGACATAATATTATTCAAATCATGATAATTATATTTCAGAATTAGGCATTGAAGTTTAGTTTCATTTAATTCTGACATTATATTGTAAATTAAAACTGCTACTTTGAGCTCTAGATATCATAAGAACCAGCCTGAATTATCAGCCCATACTTTTTTTTCCTTTTTAACGACCCCGTAATCCAGAAA
This sequence comes from Bungarus multicinctus, assembly GCA_023653725.1. Classification (NCBI taxonomy): domain Eukaryota; kingdom Metazoa; phylum Chordata; class Lepidosauria; order Squamata; family Elapidae; genus Bungarus; species Bungarus multicinctus. Next base: position 239,989,187 of record CM042834.1, read on the forward strand.
TCTTCAAACTTGACAGCTTTAAGACTTGTGAACTTCAAGTCCCAGAATTCCTCCTCCAGTCATGTTAGCTCAGGAATACTGAGAGTTGAAGTCCACAAGTCTTAAACTTGCCAAGTTTGAAGACCCTTGCTGTAATCCCGTTGCTTCAGGTGGAGTCATAGCGACTGAATGGAATTGAAAGTTTACTGGCCAGATGCCCTTCCTGATGACTATGTGGAGTTGATACAGAAACATTTGTTGTAGCCTAGGATAGAATTCTCAACCTTCTGAGTGGGAGGCAAGTGGTCCATCACCTCTAGGTCATGATCCTGCTACAACCAGGTTATTCTTAATTTCACTAAATTGAATTTAGGTAAAGGTAAAGAGTTCCCCTATCCATACAATTCTAGTAGGGATACTCATATCCATCCTTAGCCAAGGAGACAGCCTTGTCCAAAGACAGGTCTGTGGTCATGTGGCCAGCATGACTATATGTCAAGGCTGTTACTTTCCACCAAGTAGTTCCTACTTATTTACTTGCATTACATGCTTTAGAACTACTAGGTAGGGCTGAAACTGAGGGTTAGGTAAGTAACAAGAACTTACCCCATCGCATGGCACTTGGGTCTCAAATTGGGCTGTTAGCTTTCCAGTTGATATGGCCAGCATCTTTAATCACTGAATCATCATAGCCCCTTGAACATCAGAAATACAAATTAATTTCTTACTAAATGTCTTTTTATTTTAAAATAAAGATAAATAGGGAAAAACCTTTTTCAGTGCCCAAATTCATGTAATGAAATTAAGTTGACTTAACTTGAACTTAACTCAAGTTCAAAGTCATTATTCAGTTTATCCAGTATATGGATCTAGCTAACAAAGAAAATATATCAAGCCACACGGAGCAATAGAACTCAAACCCATTTAATATATTTGCGTATTCTTATAACACCAGAGGTGGAGAATATATGAACAGGCAATCTTCCAGTTCTATTTTAGTAGGCAATCATTTATTTATGTTTATGAGATTTAGAAGCTGCCAGAGTCTAAACTTACTCTGGTTAGCTTTCATAAAAATAAGAATAATTTAAAAAAATAAGGAAGTCCCTCTAACAACAAATAACAGGGCTCCACAAACACTTTACCATAAGGCCTGAGAGAACAGCCACATTTTAAAAGACTTCCAGACATTATCAGGGAGGGAACAATATGGATCTCTGGGGAGGTATTATTCCAGAGGGCAGGCACTGCAACAGAGAAGTTTCAGTTTTCAGAGCCTAATACATGGCATTGTTTGACAATTTATTTATTTATTAAATTTTTTATACTGCCCGCTCTCCCAAAATGGGACTCGGGGCGGTGTACAGCCGAGATAAAACCACACAATTAATAAAAAATTTAAAATAGATTTAAAAAGAATTAAACAAGTGGCTGAAATAACACAATAAAAACAGGGTAAAAAAGTTAAAAATTACCACAAATTTTAAAAACCTAGTAATTGATACTAGGCCAGACCGGCCTGTTGGAAGAGGTGGGTCTTTAATGCGCGGCAGAAGGTCTGCAAGTCAGTGATGGCTTGCATTTCTGGGGACAACTCATTCCAAAGGGAGGTGCTCCCGCAGAGAAGGCCCATACCCTCGGGGCCGCCAGCTGGCATTATCCAGTTGATGGCACCCCAAGGAGGCCCACCCTGTGGGAGCGCACCGGCCGGTGGGAGGCCTATGGTGGCAGCAGGCGGTCCCATAAGTACCCGGGTCCCAAGCCCTGGAGCGCTTTCAAGGTGATCACCAACACCTTAAATCGCACCCGGAAGGCCACTGGAAACCAATGCAGCTTGCGCAGGAGCGGTGTAACACGAGAGCTCCAAGAAGCCCCCAGAATCACCCGTGCAGCTGCATTCTGCACCAGCTGAAGCCTCCGGATGCTCTTCAAGGGGAGCCCCATGTAGAGAACATTGCAATAGTCTAGGCAGGAGATGACGAGAGCAGAAGTGACCGTGCGAAGAGCGCCCTAATCCAGAAAGGGCCGCAGCTGGTAGATCCAACGGACCTGACAAAAAGCCCCCCTGGCGATGGCTGCTATGTGATCTTCTAACAACAGCCGTACATCCAGGAGGACACCCAGATTGCATGCCCTCTCTGTGGGGGTCAAAACTTCTCCCCCCACGGCCAGCGATGGAGTGAGCTGACTGTATCTGGGTGTAGGAAACCACAGCCACTTGGTTTTGGTTGGGTTGAGACGAAGCCTGTTAAGACCCATCCAACTCCACACGACCTCCAGGCACCGGGTCATCACTTCAATGGCTTTGTTGGGGTGGCCTGGGTAGAAATGTATAGCTGAGTGTCATCAGCATACTGATGGAATTCTACTCCAAAACCACAGATGATCTCGCCCAGCGGCTTCACAAAAATGTTGAACAGCAGGGGCGAGAGCACAGACCCCTGAGGCACTCCACAAAACAATGGCCTCGGGCTCGATCTCTGCCCCCCTGCCAACACAAATTGTGAGCGGTCGGAGAGGAAGGAGGAGAACCACCGTAACATGGTGTCTCCCATTCCCAACCCCCGCAACCGCTGCAATAAGATGCTGTGGTCGACAGTATCAAAAGCCGCTGAGAGATCTAACAACCCGTCCCGGGCCTTCCAGAGATCATCCACCAACACGACCAACGCCATCTCCGTGCTGTGCCTGGGCCTGAAACCCGATTGGAGAGGATCTAGATATACCGCTTCATCCAGGTGCTGAGGGAGCTGTCGCACCACCACACTCTCAACAACCTTCGCCACAAAGCAAAGATTGGAGACCGGACGATAATTCGACAATAATGTTGGAGCTTGAGGAGGGGTCTCACCACCGCCTCTTTCAAGGTGGTGGGTAAAAACTCCTCTCTCAAGGAAGCATTGATAATCCCCTGGAACCAACCTTGTGTCACCTCCCGAGTGGCCTGAACCAGCCAGGAGGAACACGGATCCAATAAACATGTGGTGGTATTAAGCCCACCCAGTATCCTATCCACGTCCTCCAGGGTCACAGGATCGAACTCAACCCACATGACCTCACTGAAATCCATCCTGCCATCCCACCCAGAGATGCCCAGTCAGAGTCCAGACCGTCCCGGATCTGAGTGATTTTGTCCTGCAGATATCTAGAAAAATCCTCGGCCCATCCCTGCAAGGGATCCTTCCGTGCTCCCACATCCAAAAGGGAGCAGGTCACCCTAAAAAGAGCGGCCAGGCGATTTTCTGCAGATGCAATAAGGGCAGAAAAGTAAGATCGCTTTGCCACCCTTATCGCCACTAAATACGCCCTAATATGGGATCGTAAAAGTGTTCGGTCAGATCCGGAGCGGCTGGTCCTCCAAGCACTCTCTAGACGTTTTTTCCGGTGCTTCATCCCCCTCAGCTCCTCAGAAAACCAAGGGGCCAATTGGGATCGGCACCGGGTCAGAGGCCGCAAGGGCATGACCCAGTCAAGGGGCCTCGGCCGCCACCCTATCCCAGGTGGCCACCAAGTCCCCAACCGAGTCGTGTGTGCGAGTCTTGGGACACGGCCCAAGATCCATGAATGAACATGAAGTGCACCAATGTTGCCAGATACTTGGTCCTATGCAATGAAGGACTTCATAGATGATAACCTGCACCCTAAATTGCAATTGGAAGCCCACTGGCAACCAGTGCAGCCAGCATAATAGATGTTACACATGAGTATATCAATGTACAGTATGTCAAACACTGCTTGCATCATTGCATTCTAGATCAGCTGAGGTTTCCAAGTGTTCTTCAACAGTAGTCCCACATAATGTAGCACATGGCAATAGTTCAATCATGAAAATCTAGGTATGCATGAGCCTTCAGTTCTGGAAACAGATTCAACTGGAGTAGAAAATATAATTGGCCAAAGCTCTCTTGGTCATAACTTTTACCTGGTTTTAGAATGGAAGCAGTGAGTCCAAGATGACCCCCAGATTATGGACTAGTCATGAGTGGGAAAGTGCAATTCTAGATTCCAGTATGCTACAATGAGATTTTCAATAGAACTGATAATTTTTATTGTGTAATGTTTTCTGCTTGATGTTTGAGATGGTGGGGGAAATTAGAGAAAGAAGAAATGCATTTTGCATTGCATTACAGAAGTGTTTCAATAACTGGTGGGGAGTAGAGCGAAAAGTCAAAAGTATAACCCCAGATTGAAAAAGGACCTGCCCATTCTCTTATGTATGTATACAATCTGGAAGATGAAGATGTTGTGGTCCACTGGCAGCCTATGGAGACAGCAGCAGAATTGGACAGTGGGAAAGAACATGGGCAAATCCGGGAGTCTGGGGAGGACTTGGACCTTGGTCCTGCATCTGATACAGAGATGTGCCCAGGGCCATCTGGGAGTTATGTGCTGACTCTGGAGCCTCTAGATTCTGACAGCAGTGAGGCAGAGAAACAAGGAGAGCCTCCCATAAGATATAAAGGAAGTGCAAAGGGACAGAAACAACATTGTTCTCTCTGTTCACTTTGGAACCTGAAAGTTCCTAGTGGTGAATTTGTGCTCCATTTGGTTTTGAAAGATTAATTGGCACCTTAGTGGTTGGTAGCATTTCAAGTAAGATAAAGGTGCGGTCTTATCAGACTTCTCCCGAAAAACTTTGGCAGACTTCCATGGGACTATTTATAACCAGTTGAGACTATTACAGTCTGTGAATGACGATAATTCACAGCAGTTGAACTAAAATAAAAGAGTCTGGGATTTAACATGTGTTTTTTGGTGTCTCAGGAAGCCTTGGTCAGAACAGAAGATTCTATTCTCATCACACAAAGAACACTAAAAAAAATCAAATGATGAATCCATAATAAATATTTAAATTAAAAGAAAATACTTTGTCAATAATACCATTTAGCACATTCAAAGTTTATTTTTCTCTTGCAATAAAACAATAAACAATTTTTTCTTCCCTGTCTTTTTCTTCTGGTGTATACTAAGCAGGAATTCAATTTAAAATAAAGCACTGAGTAACAAGGATGGGATTAAAATTGCATGAAATCTTTATAAAACATAATAAGAGACACTGGTTCAATTTTTTTTTATAGTAATCATGTAAGAATAAAATTCTATTCTAATCACACATAAAGAAAAATTAGAACATTTCCTAGACGATCTTAGAGGAAATGTTAGTGTCCTTATCTATTTATCTGCATTCTTGTTTACTATGTACTTTATCTCACCTTTTTTTTCCATGACTCAACACCTGGAATTCCTGTTGGATACGTCATCTCCATCTACCAAAAGTTTCTTGAAGAGAGGCCACCAATTTGTAAATAATACAAATTCTTGCCTGATTGGTTCTGTCTCTTCATCTCAATTTTTCCTGTCATTATCTAATTTGCCAGTTAAATGCTTTTGGTATTTACTTATGTCACTAAATAAACATCAAGCTGCAGTTCTTGCTGTCTCATTGAATGGCAATGTATTTTGGCTCTAATCAGGATCTACATTTGAAGGCCACTGAGCCAGTACTTTCCAAAGACATTTCTGTGGTCACATGGCCCACCAAAGTGTTACCTATGTATATTTAATTTATTAAACAAATAATAATGAATAAATAATAAAAATGCTGGATTTTATCTTTGATCATGAGAATTCTAAACAGATATGTACTTACCAAATTATAAGGTTTTAAATATATTTTCTAATTATCAGTTCTAGGCTGAAATATTATACCTGCTTAAATTTAAAGATATAGGGCAAAAACATTTTCCTTGTTCCTATTTTCCTTGTCTTTTAGTCTCTTTACCTGTCTATGTTAACCTATTAACTGTAAATGTAGAAATCATCATCATCATCATCATCATCATCATCATCATCATCATTTCTTTAAAAACCAAACATTTGTCCCCAATCAAACTGATAGCTCCTAGCCACAGCACTATTGCTCTGAATATTGTTGTAGGGGGTAGATGAAAAATATTACTGTTCATATGAGTCACACAAAGGTATTTCATTTCTTTTAAACTTTACATCTATGCTCTTCTAATCCTTCATCATTCCTGAAAATTGATTCATTCCTTGTCAATATGATTACTGTGAAAAATTGAAAATCACTCTATGAAGAAAAAACAATAGTTGGTCTCCCATTATTTCTTCCTGTTAATGAGGAATGTACAAGTAAAATCCTTGTTAAATATTTCTATTCAATTATAAATAGTCAGTTTAGTTTGAATTTAGGTTTTTTATTTTTTTAAAATTATTTAAGATAATAAAATGCAGGGGAAAAAACAGTATTCATACTATATATGAATAAAAAGCACTGTGAGAAAACTGACCTTTATTTAATAACAAAATACTTGATTATAAAATTCTCACAAAATGTCCAATCAAGTTCCAGCTTTTCCAATCTTGCTTGGAACTTACCTGTCAGCTTTCCAGAAAAAGTTGACTCCTGGTGCTAATATGGCTTCCAAAGCTGACATTACCCTTTGTATGTATGGGTAAAAGATGAAGTTATTGATTTGGTAAAAGTAAAAGACAGGGAGTGGGCATTATTCCCAAGGGAGGGAAATTTGAAAGCAATATTGGAAAAAGCTATCACCTATTTGTATTATATTGATTAGGAAAGCTACTGAACTTTCTCTGTTGACCAATTAGAAAAAAACAAGGAGCAGGGTTTAATTAATAAAGCCATAATTGTATAACTTTCTCACTGGGTTTGGGCATAGTTTAAAATACACAGATAAAGATAGCGTGGTTGTACAACTTGTTGTGGAGCTAATGAAATAGTTTAATTAATAATTTAATTAAATATGTAAGCATGATTGAAAACCACATGAACATGATACAAAATCCAGTACATTAGTCGGAGGCTAATAAGGACCATGAATAGCATTTGTATTCCTTTGAAGATACACGCAAGAGTTTGTCAGGTTGGACCAAATAATCATGGAAAATTTCAAGAGATCCCCAAGTGGGCTAGATAGCACAATCTTGGGAGAACATCCCCCCAGATTGTGCTATCTCTCAGTGCTTTGAATTAGATTCCTTATAACTTAGCATGGTTGACCCTAATTATTCAACTGGTGTAGCCAGTTGATGAATTACCAATTTCAGGAAATGTGGCTAAAAATAATATATATTTGTAAATCATTCTTGTTTGGTAGATTGCCTCCTTAGAAAAAAATATATTAAAAGATCTTGGTGTAGGAGAACTTTAACTAGCAAGTTAATGGATCTCAAAAAGTAAGGGCCTGTCATAATGACCTTAATATCTAGGCAATTCATATAGAGATGAATGTTCCTACAAGTTGTGAGCTATTAGAGTTTTAAAGGTTAAAACCAATGCTTTAAATTATAACTGAAAAACATGACAAACAATGTAAGTATTTCAACATATTTTGAAAGTTTTATGTATAATTTAGCTGCCTAATTGCTTTATCCTATATCAATTGAAGCCTCTAAATACTCTTCAATAATAGTTTTATATAGAATAGATTGCAATTTTTAAATTGGCTACAACAAAAGTTTGAGAAACAATTAGTAGATCCACTAACTTGAAGACAGACATAGTGACACCAAATACAAATTTGTAAATCCGTTTTTTGCTACTACCATAAGTTGAAAATATGAAGATATAGGAATAATAAGGAATATTAATGACTTGTATTGAATGTAAAGTTATTATAGTCCTTTGAATGAGATGATGAAGAGCATTCTTCAATACTTGCTAGATAAAAGAAGAGACTATAATAGACAAGAACAATCAAAACTCAATTCTTCTAATTGGTCCAGTAATGTGATGGTATAAAAATTGTATCAAGAGGAGTTGTGTCATCTAGATTCCAATATAGGATGTCAGCCAATGTGACTTAAGCAGTTGAAATGTCAAATCCTAGCCAGTCCCCAAATGAAATATAATTGTAGGATAACGGATATTCTTCAGATCTATGTTGAATTGTAAGGTTATTACCTTCTTTCTCAAACACATCAATTTCAAATAGTATATGTGAATCCAGCTGATAATTAATTGATACATTAATTAACTGCCTATATCAGAACCTCTCAAGACTCACATAGCTGACAAATGAAGAAAAGAAAAGCTACATGGATTTCAGAGATACCTTTTTTAAAACTGCTGCTTAATTGAGTCAATGAGTAAGACTGTCTGGGCAAGTCCTGCAGTTTTCTTGGCAAGGCTTTACAGAAGTGATTTCCCATTGCTTCCTTCCTAGGGCTGAGAGAATAACTGGTCCAATTGCACCCAGACCCAGCCAACTTCCATACAAATGGATGTTCCTGCAAGTTGTGAGCTATTAGAGGCAGCACTAGAATTCATGGTATCCCTGGTTTGTAGCCTGATGCCTCAGCTGCCACACCAAAAATTGGCTCTTCTTTAATGCTAGTAAAAACAAAATCTTGAAAACTAAAAGTGAATTTCTAGCCACAGTTATAGTTAGTTAATTAAAATGGTGTCTCTTTGAAATGCTTTATTCCAAGGACTCTTGTGTTTGGACTGTTTTGCCTCTATTCATACAAACTGAACTCATCCTCCCACTTTTTTTCTAACATCTCTCATGGAACCAGTTCTTCCCAGATTGATTTTAAATAGTTGTCAAACCTTTTGATTGAATGTACTTAATCTACATCCACTAAACAAATCCAAAACAACAGGAAAAATGAAGGGCTATATGATCCATGCCTGAAATTGTGGCTGTTGAAATACCCTTGTGGTGTGAGGATGAAATTTAACCATTTGGCAATCCACTTGTCCTTACCACAGACTACAGGGATGCTAAATTGCTACCACCCATCTAGCTTCCTCCTGGTAAAACTGGGTCACAAAGGCCCTCCATGCCTCAAAATATCTTGCTCCTCTTATTTCTTCTGAACACAGTTCTGAAAAAGTGCCCATCTGATATGAATTTTTCTGAACAGATCTCACCATTCTCACATCATCCTGGAAGTATCTGCAATTCTTGTGATCTCTCAGAAGGGCATGATTTTGCAAATTATGCAATTTGGAAAATTGAGTCCTGAGAGAACAGAAGTGAAGCAAGCATGACAAGTAGGGAGGAAGTCAGATTGTGGAACTTAGTGGGATAGAAGCTGGCTCAAGTCTGGCCCATGGGGTTTGGAAGCAGCCCCAAGGCTTATGGGACCCAACATGGCAGTAAGCTGTGAAAGAGAGCCTCAGGAGAAGAGGGAGGCCATGGGAGGCTTGCCATAGTCCACATGTGGGCTAGGAAGATCCTGCAGTTCAGATGTGCACCTGAATTAGAATGCAGTCCTTCCCCACACCACAAGGCACCCTCTGTCCTCCACTTAATGACTGAAATGGTCAGTTAACAACTACAATGGTGGGGGAGCCAGATTGGGGTTGTTGAGCAAGGTAATCAGTAAGTGCTATGCTTAATGTCCACAGCAACCTATAACTTTAATTCAGGACTCAATTGTACAAGGATTACCTGCATATTTCAGTCAAAATGAGAAAGGTATTTTATCTATCAAGAACATTTCAAAATTTGTATGCTGACCATTGACTATTTGTTGGCTGCTGGAGAAGGTCAACTGCATTATGAGGAAAAGCAGTTTTAAATAATTCTGTGCACATTCAGTGCAGACAGAGATAAGAGTATTATTTCTGGTCTCCATTGCTGCAGAATACACTTTCAAATGATCATTAATCTGTGTGTGATCTGATCTACTTCAAATTTTCTTTTGTTTGTGTTCATTTGCCATCACTTCAAGCTTCATTGGCATCTCCCATTAAATCAGAGGGACAACCTATTATGCCAAAATGAGGAGTTTAGGAATTATAATATATACTATTCCTAAAATCAGATTTCAACAATATAATAAGAAAAAGCCTCACATTTGTTCTATTAAATGTCAGGAACATAGCATTTAACCCTTGATTAATATGAGTGATCGATCAAAATCTGATTAAATGTATTACTTATTAAATGTCATGACATCATACAGCATAATGTATTTCCCCTTTTTCCCCATTATTCCACAATAATGATATGAAATAGAAGCAGTGAAATACACAGTGCAACAGCATAAATTGTTTTACTTGTCATAAGGAAAAGGAGAGAAGAGTGCCATTTTCTTTTACACATAACACAGTTATGTTCAAAGGCTAGTAAAACACATTTCCAAGTCTCTAGCTTCCTATGATGACTTATGTAAAAGGTAGCAAGTTTTAAATATATGCAGTTTTCAGAATTCAATAGGAAAAAAATTCTCATTGGCATTCATTATTATTGCAGTTTCTACTAGTGAATGAGAGTATGGAAAGAACTTTATTCATGAAAAAAAGAAATTAAATAAGTAACACTTATGGATAGGTTTTAATTTAGTGAAATAATACCATCTTATATTAATGTCATCTTTTCTAGGAATCCTATATTATTCATCTTTGGATTCTTTCTTTTTGGTGCACCAAATATTATGTGAATGTGTGCATGTATGTATTTTAAGCATAAAACTTCATATGCAAATACTGTGTATTTACTATATCGTCATTTTGTAAGCCTTTCTGATTAAATATTTTTGTATCAATAGCATCTAGTACTTCTTTCAATTTTACTTCATAATTTTGTAAACATTTAAAAAACAAAAGCTAGGAGCCAGCTTATATTTAGAATAAAATGAGATACATAACTAAGGAATTTTAAAACAATAGTTCCCTATTTGTGGTCCATGTGTTCTGATTTTTTTATATATTAACTAACTAATCTAGTGCTGAGGAGAGACTTGTAGGGCGGGACAAAGTGTCAGAAGAAAGCAAGAGTTTATTGAATGTGTAGTTCATGGTTTGTAATAAGGTTGTATAGTCAAGAAAAACTACAGAAAAGACTGCAGAAAAGCAATCAAGTTGAATAGCGATCTACGTTTGTCTTTAATCATGACATGCTTTTTTTTGTATGAGACGTTGGTGTTTTCAAAAGCTTGCATTCTCACAATAAATAACCAAACCAAAAACATAGCTAAAATCTCACATAATTCTTAAATATTGTGAGAGCTTTAAAAAAATTAAAAAGATTCTTTTATTGCCATGCAAAGGAATGGGTGTCATAACACTGAAGGATCCAATGCTTTGGCTTACATACTGATCCATATAAGTTTCTACTGAAGATGTCTTGGTCCACCTAAAATAACAGACTGGGAATAGTTACTGTATGCCACATATGCCAAATTGGTTTGAAAATTCAAAATGGAAAAAGGCCACTATTTAGATGAAAAGGGTGAATTGTTCTTGGGCAAAGATGGGCAATGTTATAACTTAAGGTTTTAAAATATTTATCATGACAAGTTGGAAAAGATGATTGGGTAATTTATTAATTGTTTATTTGCTTGTTTCAAATAAAGCCATCAACTTAAAAAAAACTCTGGACGTCTTAGAACAGTGTAAAACAAACTACATATTTAAAGTACAGTAGCAATATAACTTCAAACAATTCAAGCCAAAATAAATCTAATCAAAAGTACAATGAACAAGTATATTCTTTGTCCTCTTCTAAAAGGAGTAACAAACAGAGAGCAGACATTGAAATCTTAAAGGAGAGACATTCCCATGGGATCAAGAATAAATCCTGATTTTATCTTATCAGATCAAGAAATGGCATGTTTCAGTATTTGGGGAGTGCTTCAGTTAGCAGTCTGGATATGTGCAAGTCTTCAATGGTGACTCATTCCAGCACAGTTGCTATTTATACATAGATTAACCATCTGTTCAGCAGCAATGAACTTGTATGGCTCTAGTTGAAGTCTATACACTATTGCCATTTTCCCAAGTGGGAAAATAATAATAGAATCATTCCTTTCCTTACCACCCTGACAAGTAGAATCAGGAATTTTGCTTAGGTTTGTTGTCACTGAAAACATCAGAACCTTTGTGAGACCAGTCTCAATATAATTCTGTTAATGTGTTACAAGTGAATAGTATTGCCCCTTGGAGCATGCTAAAAGGCCGATGTCTACATTATTTTTATATCAGTTAATTAGGAAGATGTTAAAGGTAATGATTACTGAAAGGATTGGGAGAAATGAGAATAAAATAAATAACAATAGACCAGGAAAATGAGTAATTAATGATTCCCTAAGCTTCATACAGCTTAGTAGGTTACAAGTTATCCAAATCTTAAATATAATCAAATTTATTCCATGTGAATAATGAATAAAAAATTCTATGTGAAATTAAATAAGATAGTAATTAAGTTTACATGGGAGGGCAACCCCCCCCCCTGGAATAAGATTAAAACTATTGCAAGATAATAGAAATAGAGGTGGCTTCAGACTCCCTGATTAGGAATTATACCACCAGGCAGCAACACTAATTTGGTTTAGAGAATGGATATTTTTAAATAATAAGAGAATATTAATTCTAGAAGGACATGATCTACAAATTGGATGGCATGCCATTTTGTGGGAGAAAAAAAATAAGACATGTCTACATGTTAAAAACATTTAATTAGAGATGCATTAATAGAGATTTGGTGTAAAATTAGGAAAAAACACTATATTAAGATACCAGGCTGACTTTCAACTATGGAAGCAATGATCTACCCAAATATTTTGGATATTATGAAAATGATCAGGTGCAATAAACTATTAGATAATCAACGAAACTTAAAAACAAACCAAAACTTGAATGAAGAAGGAATAACAATAGATTGGTGGCCCTATTTATGGGTACAAACAAAATACAAAAAAGGTATAGAAGAATTTGGCATAGATAAAATTCCACAGAAAATTGACAAAATTTTATTAGGACCAGAGGAAAAAATTATATCCAGAATACATAACTACCTCCTAACATTTGATAAAGTAGAGGAGGCAGTGAAACAAACAATGATTGCCTGGATGAAAAATTTTGCATACAACATACAAGTAGAGGAATGGGAAAAACTTTGGACGAAAAATTATAAATTAACAATGGCAGAGAAAATCTCTACAAAATGTTCTATTATTTGCATCTAGCACCAGCGAGATTGGCCAAAATCTACCCAAATTCGAACCCAATATGTTTGAAATGTAAAAAGACACCAGGCACCTTCTTTCATGTGTGGTGGTTGTGCTCTACAGAAAAGAATTTTGGAACAAAATAAGGCTTTGGCTGCAAGAAATAACTGGGGGAAAATAGAACTTAAACCTGAAATGTTTCTATTAGGGATAATTAGAGGTGACTACAGAAAGAAATTGAATATGTACATATGGACAGCAGCTAGAATAACCTATGCTCAAAACTGGAAATCAGAGAGTAGTCCCACAAATAATATCTTAATTAAAAAATTATGGAAATTATGGAAATTATGGAAAAATTATGAAAGAAGAAAAAGAATACTACACAGTCCGGGAGAAATGGTATATTTGGGTAGATAACAGGAACAAAAGATAATGCAAAATGTAAAAGTAATTGATGTACATATATGTGTGTGTGTGTGTGTGTGTGTGTGTGTGTGTGTAAATGAATATGGAGAAGCCGATGCCACAACGCATTACAAAAATTGTAAATACGATTTGTTTTTAAAATTGTAAAACTTTAATAAAATTTATTTTTTTAAAAAAGAATAATGAATAATGCAGACATTTCTATTTAGCATTATGGTTAGTGAGATAGCAGTTCAATTTAGTGTTTTCTCAGCATTTAAGTGGTATTACTGAACAATTCTTAATACATTTAAATGCATTAAAATTTTTATATTGTCATAAACATTCATGAATTTGACTATTAAACTGAAATACACTGAAGAAAGCAATGCCCAAAAAAGGATTCTTAATGTTCTGAGAAAAATATAGTCTCTGAATTGATGTACTAACCAATCAATTGATTAATTCTCAATACATAAAGACTTTTTTCCCCCTACTAATAGAACTGTTTGCAATTTAAGTAAGTATTTAAACTGGAACCAGGTAATTTTAAAAGTTGGCAATAGGATTGCATATGGCTTGAGCACTGCCTAGGGCATATTTTTTATATAAATCTACAGTGTGTATAATTGCGGCAGTTACATTGCACCAAGAAGCACTGGAAGAGCAAAACAGGGTTAACTGTCCATTTTCTTATCAAAATATGTGGTTTAATGTGGCAAAAATAGAGTTAAGCAACAGTTAATTTTGAAATAAAAAAAGAAAACTTACTGGACTTTAGGCTGGAAGCTATAACTTTAGTTTTCATAAAAATTTCATGCAAGGGGAAAGATTTTCATTGCACACTATCACCACTTTTCCAAAACATCACTCAGAAAGGATTCTTAGGGAAATCTAAAATGAGGATATTAGATTAATTCAGTTCTAGTAATATTCAGTTCCCAACAACCACTAAGCTCATAAATCTCCCAAGCATCTATATACAATTTTTCTCTTTGTCAGCCACTTCACAATTCTTGAGAAAGTGGCATTTCAATGGAAAATCTGTCCAATGTCCTGAGTTTAATCACAACACAATCCAAATATCCACATTTGGCTAATTCATAAACACAGCCCAAATTTTTGGATTAAACACCAGAAACAACAGCCTAGGTCAGACTGATTTGATTATTTATCAAAATAGCAACTTTTCATTTTAAAAGGAAGGAAATTCAAACAATATGAGGAAGATTATGCTATCATTAACTGAATGCAACCTTAACACTGCATGAATATTGTGGTTTTTCAGTCCCTATTACCTGAAAAATTGATTTCTTCATTCCACTCATCATTCAAGTGTGGTCTTACATCAAGGGAAATATACAGAGAAAAATAGAGCAGGGAAATGGAGATTAGCTTTAACTTAACCACAGAAGCATAAGATCTCACTTCAAATATTGCTATCAGGTGTTTCCTGTCAGTTGTGACAAAACACCACAAGTGAAAAAATAAAGCAAACCTGGCAGATTCAAACTGATAAAGGGTCTGAAATGCATAGCATAAATACACACTTTCATTTTCAAAGAAAAGATAACAGAGAGCATTAGCACATTTTATCCAAAAAACTAGTAAGGCCCCAATACTACAGTCCAAAAGGCTATATATCTTATTCTGCATTTTTTCTTTTTTTCTGCTTTTAAAGTAACATAATTTGCAGTATGACTTGCAAATCTGCTCATAATAGAGGAAGCAGATAAACTCTGAAAATTTGGCTTGTCTCTTTCATCTGTAATTCAATGCATGAGTACATTATAGCAACAATTGTTATGGAAGCTGTAATTGGCCTAACTTTCCCGCATTTTATTTTCTTAAGATAATTGACAATGAGAATAATGATAATTCACACAATGCAGGCCACGTGTGATTAGATATAAAAAGTTTATCTCTATATTTAATCTACTCACATGCTTTTCATCCATTGACTTCTTTTTATGTATTTAGAAATCAATCAATCAGAATAGAGTTTAAAGTGACCTTGGAGGTCTTCTAGTCCAGAGGTTGCCAACCTTTTGGACTTCAGGGACCACCAAACTCATACTTTTAAATCCTGAGGACCACTAATACATTTTTTTTAAAAAAAGATAATAGATTTAATATATTTTTATATTAAATATAAATTTAATATTGAAAAATTAATTATATATTTGTGTGTGTGTATAAATGCTTATTTAATTATAACAAAATCATAAATGCTTAATCATAACTGTGAGGCAGAGCAAAGGGAAAGGTGGGGCCTTTCTCATCTTTGGGAAGAAAGAGGGGCCTGGAGGCTGGGAAGATCTGGACGAGGAGGAACCGGCTCCCCCTGAAATAGAAAAAAAGCAGAGCCCCCCCAATCTGGTCTCCTGTCATTTCATATCTCCCCCAAGTCAGAGAAAACCTCTCTCTCTTTTGCCAAATGTGGCTGCCGGGAGTTGGGGGAGGGAAGAAGGGCCGGGCTGGAAGCGCCAAGGAAGATAGGCTCCTAATAACTAGGCAACAGCCTCACCCTTCGGCTTCCACACAAGAAGACTCCCCCCCAAGGCTAAGCTCCAGGTTTCTCCCACCACTTCCAAGCAGAGACGGATCCCTCCCTATGTAGAGGCCAAAGGGGGGATGTTGAGCCCAGAAAAGCTCTCACCTGCACAAACAGGTTGGTTATTAGGAGCCCATCTTCCTCAATGATGTTTTGGTCTGGGCATTTGGTGTCCCCCCACCCCACCCCATACCAAAGGAAAGCCAGCTTCTCCTTCCCTCCTACTCTTTCCCCTACTCCCTTCCCCCCACCTCAATCCTACTTCAGGACAGAAGAGAGCATGCTGGAAATGTATGTTGGCATTTCCAACACACATTTCTCCAATGGTCCAATTCTTTGCTTTCCTCCAGGCCTGGCTTCTGAGGGGAGGAGCAACCCCCCCCCCCATGGCCCCATCCATCTCTGCCTGAGGAAGTCACAGGAAAAGAAAGTGAGCAAAAGACTGGAGATCAGAAGGCACAGGCAACAGAAAGTGGTGCTTTTCAAAAGGTGGCAGCTTTCATCTTCTCTTGCCTGTGCCTTCTTTGATCTCCACTCTTTTGCCCCAGTGAGAGCTATGTTTCTGCTCACTTTTTCTGTGCTTTCCCCGGGCAGTGATGACTACGGGGGGGGGGGGCAGCAGAGCAGAGCGCCTAGAGGGATGAGAAAATTGATGCCACTAACTCTGCCAAATTCTGGACCTCGAACTGGATGGTGAGTGCAGACTTGCCCACTCCATCCATTCCCACCACCATCAGCCGGTACTTTTTCTGCCCTGGACCATCCCTACAGCCTGTAGCCATCGAAGAAGAGCCCAGGCCAGGAGAGGCAAGCTGGAAGGTGCGGGAGTGCTGCGCAAATACAAGTAGCTGCACCTTCCAGCCATCTCCATCGCCGCTATAGCCTGCCTGGGACACCAGCCTCCTCTTGCTGCAACAGCATCATCACTTCATCCTGGCTGGCAAGAGCTGCACTGCTTTTTGCAGATTTGCGCTCAGCCAAAGAGTGGGGGCAAGCAGGTGGGCAGGCCAGGTGGGCGGCATAGCCTTGTGTTCCCACACAGCCTGGATTAATTGCTTTGGGGAGGACATTTCTCTGCGGCCCACCAAAATTTTCTCACGGACTGCTGTTCTAGTCAATTGCTCTTACTGTTAGGAAGTTTTTCCTTAATTCCAGAGTGCTTCATTCCTCGATTAGTTTCCGTCTTTGTTTCTTTCTTGCCTTCTGGTGCTTTGGAAAATAAGTTGGCAAATAAGTTTGTGATAGTTCCTCAAATACTGGAATACTGCTATCCTGTCATTCCTCCTAGTCCTTCTTTTTTCTAGATAGCCATTATCAGTTCCTGAAAACTTTCTTTATATGTTTTGGTCTCCCCCGCCCCTCAAAAAAGCCTTTCTTCATAAATTGTAACCAATTTACACTTTTAACATTTATATGCAGTGCTCTAATATATAAAACATAAATAACACTCAAGTGACTAATAACTGACTCAGGATAAAGTACTTTTGACATAAAAATGGAATGTTGGGAGTTTTCTAGATTAACTTGAAATTTTAAAAAAGCAGAAAGGAGCCAATCTCCAGTGATAGAGTTCCATGACTTATAATACATGCTATAATAGTAAAGGTTCCAACTTATTTCTAATTATATTTCAATTATAACTTATATGTCCTTATTTTGAAATAATAGTAGGATTTTATCATAGTGTTTCTTACACAGGTCCAAAGTGTAATAAATTTCTATTCATTCACCACTTCTGAAGGACATGTTTGTTTGTAACTAAAAATCAGCAAGTTTATAGAAAATATATGACAGGGGCACCTTCATTGCCTACAGGTATTTTTATGTTTGTGTTTCTTAAATGAATGCAGCTTTGCAATTCATAGAAGACCAAGGAATATTTGATTGTCACGCAGATAAATTCCTAACTAAGGTCAGAACACCAAATTATAAGAAAATCAAATATGTCGTATCGACAGCTTTATGTGTGTCTCTAAAAGCAGCACTGGTAATACTAAAGTAGGCTGAAATGAATACATTGGCAATCTTCAAAAACGCACTTTTAGTTAACATTCTTTTTCTAAACTAAGTTATGATTTTCTATAATATCTTTTTTCTTATTTCTCTGTGCATCATTATATACTACCAATAATGCACTGCAAGTAACTTGGGACTTAAAGACTCCATGTAGAATCCCTCTTGTTATGGTACAAAATATATGAAACAGCTTATACGGCCATACTTTCAACAGTAACACCACTCAGATAACACTCATCACATTGAAATGGCTGATTGTCAAGCTTCAACATTTCATTTCTTTTCCCCCAGTTGTGTACTTGCAGAGTTCTTTTTACTTGCTGCTCAGTAAAATGGGAAATATAAATCTCACCTAAGTCTCTCATAAGCAACTTCTGCTTACACAGAAAAGTTATACTTGGTTTTCTCCCCAACAGACCTATTCCACAAATCTGCTCCAAAGAGTCTGACAAACCTCCTGAGCTGATTTGCAGGATGAGTGGATGAAGAATAAAATCTGGCATATCAATAAGGTAGAGTTGACAAGAATCTTTGTTAATATTAAATAGATTTTCTGCTAGAATATTTTTTTTTAAAAAATTGCTGCACTGTATCAGAATATCCATCACTTGATTAGACTTCAGTGACTTCCTTGTTTTCAACACATCATTAACTACTAAAGATTTGAATTTTGTGCTTCTTTAATCTCTGAAGAGTGTTATACTGTTTAAAAGGTTTCTGATGTTTCTGTAATCTAACATATTTCCAGAAGGCTTTCATAATGTTTATTCCTGATTTACCAGCCTTCCCACTGATATTATGGCCATTTTTAGATTTTAAAAAATTGTGTTTTTTTCTTTGACAAAAAAATGAGATAGATTTATGATTTTCTGAAAAATCAGGTAACATTAGCAGAAAGCACATGATAAATTTGATGGAACTTGACAGCTCATTTCAAAGCCAAAATGTATAGGGATGTCAAGAGCAATCCACATGAGTCCTATGCCAGCATTACATCCATATAAAGCCATTTAACATTTTAATATTCCCATCTAATCATGTTCAAATGAGCCTGAAGAACTCTCAGGAGGCTGCTCTGACTTGTTTATGAAGCCCTTATACAGAAAATTATTAATAGTCAGTGTGATGCAAGAGTTGATTGGCTTAAGAATTTGATCCCTTGGGATATGTTACTCATTTTGATAAACTTGGGTTGATTACATACTTCGGGCAAGATATTTTGTAAAACGTATGCCAAAAAATATACTCATTGGGACTGAGTTAAAAGAGAGACCTGCCTAAAATACCTAAAAAGTCACAAGTGGACTATGTCCAATCCCCTTTGAAACTGAATTCTGTTCTTTACATTCTTTTTACCCTTATCTAATTCCAAGCATGTGTTAACCATTGGTTGAGAAGATTCTTATTCACAGGCTTTTTAGCAATAAATTGATTTAATTGAACTTTCACATGTGACTTTCACATTGGACTTTCACCTGGTCTTTTGATCTGACAAAACCATAAATTTCTTTTCTAAGTTAAATCTTTCTTTTAATTGTAAATGCTAAATGACATACATTCTTCTGACTCCAATTTTTCAATAAATATTCCATTGAGGATCTTACAGAATCAAAACTAAATCCTGTATGTTTCCATGTAAAAAATCCATTCTTCAGTTTAATAAGGTATAATCCCTGTCACTGAATAATGATAATAATAAATGTTGCCTCTGCAAAGGAACAATGGACTACCTAGTTAGCTGCTGCAAGAAGATAGCAAGACTGACTACAAGCAAGGCATGACAAAGTAACAATGATGGTGCAGTGGAATATCGTCAAGAAATATTGTTCGCCTGTAAGCAACAACTGGTGAAACCACAAAGCAGACAAAGTAATAGAAACTGAAGAAGTTAAAGTGTTATGGGACTTTAGAGTTCAGACAAACAAGCACCTGCCACGTAACACACCAGATAACTGTTAATAAGGAAAACAATAAAAGGGCTGCATAGGGGATATGGAAGTGCCTGATGACAGCAAAATAGAAGAGAAAGAGCTGGAGAAATTCACAAAATACAAAGACCTGCAAATAAAAATAGAACTACTGTGGCAAATAAAGTTAAGGGAATAGCAGCAATAATTGGCAACCTGCATGAAAACCCAAAACATCTGGAGCATCACTTGAATACTATTGGCATTGACAAAATCAACACCAATCAATTGCAAAAGGCAGATTTACTTGGAAGAGTTTACATCCTGTGACAATACTTTTAATGCCATCAAGCAACATCTGCCTATCCCAGGCCTTTAAGAAGGACTCTAAAGGTCAGCAAAGGGGAGAAGATTCTTCATGAACTGTGGGCTAGCACGTATGTATGGAGCTCAATTTACACAACCGATTGACACATGCACTCCACTATTCACACAAATGGAGCTGTGAGTATGCATTTACCCACTGCTCACACAAATGGAGCTGTACACACACACTCACTGCACACACTCACCCACTCACAGCCCACTTCCGAATGGGTTATTGACAGGTACTGCTGTAGGGAGACAAAAATGCCAAATGCAGTTTAAACATCTGGCTGACTGTTCAGTGAAACATAATCTTGAAAAAGAAATTTAAAACAATAATTCAGCTTTCTTTCTTTTGTCTAGATGCATTTCTTTTGTCTTAGGAAATTGAACAGTTACAATTTTATTTAGCCAAATTTTAAATCCTGAAAGCAGATTACAATCACCTGTTTATCCTACTAGCCCCTAAAAAATGCTATGCAGCCACTTTTCCTTTGTTAAGTTCATGTCTCTGGAAACATATACTGTTTTCAGTTTTTAAACTGCTGATCACTATGAACCTTAAAAGTAGTGATAACAATCAATGCTTTATCTACATAAATATTGTCTTACAAGAATAATTTTATCGTCTTGCATTGTGTACAGAAGATTCAGAGATCCAGGATATTTACTAAAACAAGTAATGTCAAACTTGATTTGATTGCGGGCCACATCAGAGTTGTGTTTGACCTTGGGAGGGAGACGGCATGGTGTGTGTGGCCAGCTCAATGTCACTCTTGTCGGGAGTGCCTGTAGTGGCCCGAGCACTCTGCCAGCAAAAATGGGTTTGCAAGCTGTTTTCGGCAGAGCTAAGCATCCCATGGGCTGGCCTGCGGGCCTTGAGTTTGACATGTTCTAGACTAAATAAACAAGCAAGCAAGCAAGTAGTCCTGAATAATACTTCATGTCATCTTGATTCTATCTCTCTGCTAATGCAGCCTAGGACTGTGTTGGCTTTTTTGGCAACTGCAGCACACTTCTGGCTCATATTTAACTGATTGTCCACTAGGAATCTAAGATCCCTGTCACAGTTACTACTATTAAGTCAAGTACCACCTATTCTATACCTGTGCGTTTTTATTCAGTCTGTTGCAATCCTTCTGGATCTTGAGCCTATCTTCTGAAGTGTTGGCTATTCCTGCCACTTTGGTATCATCTGCAAATTTGGTAACTTCTTCTCTCCCCTCGTCTAAATTATTGATGAAGATATTGAAGAGTACGGCCCTAAGACAGAGCCTTAGAGTACCCCATTACATATTTCATTTCATGTAGATTAAGTTCCATTAAGAACTACACATTGAGTGTGGTTGATCAATCAGTTACAAATCCATCTGGTGAAGATGCTGTCTTGCTTCCCATTATCTGTAGAATAGTGGCTTCATTCATCAATTGTTTTCCTACATGATAACAGCCATCCTATTTTCCTTACCCTGAGCTTTTGGTTGATGCTCCATGAAAAACCTCTATGTGTACCTTTGTAAAGGAAATAAATCCCATTCTAAATTATCTAGATCTCACTACAAGCAAGGTCACACAGTGGATCAAACTGAGCCGGATATGCATGTGAGCTATTTAATACATATAAACCTAAATATTCATTATAAAAAGATCCAAAGGTGTCAACAGGATTAATTAACAGTCCACACACAGAGTCATATTCTAGATAATTACAATATGCTTATATTAAAATGAAATAGAATAACTGCTAAATGTGTATTTTATATAGTATATAGTTTCCCTTTCAGAGAATTAAAAAACTGGGAAATTATAAACAAAGAATTTTAAAAGGAATGAATGTAGCTCATTTTTGCTTCTGAAAATGAAACTAAGTCAAGGAAGCATACAATGGAACTGAAAAAATAATGTGAGCTGTTTCTAAGTTTATTGACATTTTCAATCCTTAGTGATTTAACTTCCTAAATTATTTGTGAAAGTAATTTGATTTTTTTAAAAAAAATATATATCTGAAATTACTAGAATATCTCTTCTAAAATTTGCTATCATTACTCAAGATTATTCAACATATTATTTTTTAATTCCTTTATTGAGTTTTATAATGCAATGTGCTTAAAAAAAAGCTTCCATCCTTCTGAAATCAATAAAATGAGGACCCAAATTGCTGAGGGCTGTAAAGCACTATGAAGCAATTTATTTATTTATTTATTTATTTATTTATTTATTTATTTATTTTCAAGATATATATACCGCCCCCTCTCCTTGGGGGACTTAGGACAGTGTACAGATATTAGAAATATTTTGAAGATACAATAGTTGGAATAATTAAAGAATAAAATTTGGTTGTTAAATAAACGGGATGAGGTAAGGATTTAAAAGTGAGGACTAAGAGCAATTTTGACCGAATTTAAAGTAAATGAAAAACCCTAGGCCAGACCAGTTTGACGGAATAGGTGAGTTTTCAACGCACGCCGGAAGGTCAAAAGGTCAGGGATGATCCTCATCTCCGGGGGCAATTTGTTCCAGAGGGAGGGCACCCCCAAAGAGAAGGCCCGCACCCTTGGAGTCGCCAGCTGCCAAGCCGGCAGAATCCCAAGGAGGCCCACTCTATGGGAGCGTTCTGTGCGATGGGAGATTGATGATGGCAGTAGGCGGTCCCGCAGATACCCAGGTCCCAAGCCATGGAGTGCTTTAAAGATGGTAACTAATACCTTGAAATGCACCCGAAAGATCACCGGGAGCCAATGCAGCTTGTGCAAGAGTGTGTAATATGAGAGCCCTGAGAAGCCCCCAGAACCACCCGCGCGGCCGCATTTTGTACCAGCTGGAGCCTCCGGGTGCTCTTCAAGGGCAGCCCCACGTAGAGAGCATTGGCATAATCTAGGCGGGAGATAATGAGAGCGGATGTGACTGTGCGAAGCGCATCCTGATCCAGAAAGGGCTGCAACTGGTAGATCCTACGGACCTGGTAAAAAGCCCCCCTGGTGACGGCCGCGATATGTTCTTCTAATGACAGCCGTATGTCCAGGAGGACACCCAGATTGCGTGTCCTGTCAGTGGGGGCAAGAGTTTCCCCCCCCCCACAGTCAACGATGGAACTAGTTGGCTGTATCGGGGTGTCGGAAAGCACAGCCATTCGGTTTTGGCCGGGTTGAGTTGAAGGCTGTTTCATCCCATCCAACCCCGCACAGCCTCCAGGCACTGGGTCATCACTTCGACGGCTTCGTTGGGGTGGCCTGGGGTAGAAATGTACAGCTGAGTATCATCAGCGTACTGATGAAACTCTACCCCAAAGCCACGGATGATCTCACCCAGCAGCTTCATATAAATGTTGAACAGTAGAGGTGAGAGCACCGACCCCTGAGGGACCCCACAGATCAGGGGCCTTGAGGTCGATCTCTGCCCCCCAGAGATTGTGTTGATCTCTGTCAACACAAATTGCGAATGGTTGGAGAGGAAGGAGGAGAACCACTGCAGAACAATGCCCCCCACTCCTAGTCCCTCCAGATGACGCAATAAGATATTGTGGTCGACAGTATTGAAAGCCGCTGAGAGATCTAACAGGACCAGGACAGAGGAATGACCTCTGTCACGGGCCCTCCAGAGATCATCTACCAATGCGACCAATGTCGTCTCCGTGCTGTATCCGGGCCTGAAGCTGATTGGCGTGGATCTAGATAGACATCTTCATCCAGGTGCTGGGGAAGCTGTCGTGCTACCACAGTCTCAACAACCTTTGCTACAAAGTGAAGATTGGAGACTGGACGATAGTTAGATAATAAATTTGGGTCCAGAGACAGTTTCTTGAGGAGAGGTCTCACCACCGCTTCTTTCACGGCGGTAGGCAGAAATCCCTCACTCAAGGAAGTGTTGATGATAGCCTGGAACCAACCTTGTGTCACCCCTCGAGTGGCTAATATTAGCTAGGAGGGACACGGATCCAGTAAACAAGTGGTAGCATTGAGCTTGCCCAGTATCCTGTCCATGTCCTTGGGGGTCACAGGGTCAAACTCTTTCCAGATGACCTTCCCCAATTCTGCTCCCAATCCCCCGTCAGAGTTGCCCAGTCAGAGTCCAATCCACTCCGTATTGAGTGATTTTATCCAGCAGGAAATATGTAAGTTCTATTGCTATTTGCAATGAGTAATGCTTACAATTTTCCACTAACTTTAGTCAAAATTTGGATTTATATAGCTAATCAATCTGCTCTTTAACTGCAAACAGAACTCTGGAAACATTTTAATGTTTTGCAACTTAAAACAAATGTTTTTTCTGTCTATCATGGATCTCACTCCATTCCTAAGAGGCCTGTAAGGGGGCATGCATAAGCACACCAGAGTGCCTACTGTCTCTGTCCTACTGTTCCCATTTACTCATATTCATTTATTATGTACATACTTACACCTATTTATACTTATATGTTTATATGCTTTGTTCATACTTATACTTGTTTTCTCATACATGCTTGACAAATTAAACAAATAAATAAAAAAATAAAGATAAATAAACTATGTAGCAAAACTGTGGCATTGTGAGTGCAATGCACTCTGTAATGATTTCTCGTACAGCATAGTAAGTTTTAAAAGTAGAAATGGAGAGCTATAATTCTTTACTGAAATTTAAGGATTCTTGAAATGAATGCACACATTGAAGAACTATATTTTGTTTCCCTTGTTGTTTCTTTTCACTGCATGAAAGATAAAGATACTCAAGGTACATGCAACCCATGTCAGTAAACCATTAAAAACGTTATAACATTTAACCAGTGACTTAAGTTTTAGATTTTCTAAAAAAGAACTAATATACACTAACACATATCTAATAGGATAGATTGTAGTCAATTTCCTTTTCTTTGAATTGGCACAAGTTTATATTCCTCACTTTTTGTAATTCTCTATGGCACTAGCCTAAAAACAGATTATTTTAGGACAAATCTGATCTTTTTACAGTTGGTTCTAAATAAAAACAAACCCTGAACTAGAAAGTTTATCCTTCCAGGGTTTCATTAATGACAAATTGAATGTTAGCTGCTACTCTAATTTATACTCTAGGACAGGGGTGTTAAACTCAATTTCATTGAGGGATGTATCAGGTTGTGTTGATCTTGGAGGGCTGGAGTGGGCATGGCCAGCTCGATGTCAACCATGTCAAGGGCACATGTGGTGGCGTGGGCAGCGTTGGGGGGGATTCATTGCAGTAGGCTGTTGCAGCAGAAAATAGAGCCCATGCAGGCCACACACAGTCCTCCCCCCCCAGGCTCCATTTCCTCTGTCAGAAGGCTGCAGGAGGTGGTCACAGCTGAAAATGGAGCACACGGTCTCCTGAGCTGTTGGCAGAGGCACTGTGGACCAGTCCCTCACTGTTTCCAGGGTGGCCCTGTGGGACAGATCTAAGGACCTGAGGGCCAAAGTTTGACACCACTGCTCTAGACACCTTATAACAACAGAAGAAGCCTCCCTGTGTGGGCAGAAAGTTTTCTGCTGTTTAACAAATATATATATATATAAGCTGCAAGCTCACATTACTCCGAGAAACACAAAGCCGAAGACACAAGCCTGAAGATGATGAATGAGACTTCATCGAAACATCGCCTAGATACTTCCAATTTTACGTGGGAGAAAACCGAATTACCAAAGATACATACACACACACACACACACACACAAATATGTGTGTGTGTATGTGTGTGTAAGGTTTTGAGCTGATAAATAATTAAATAAGGGAGACTAGGATAGATCTATTTCGAGCTAGCTCAAAACTAGCTCGAAATAGATCTATCCTAGTCTCCCTTATTTAATTATTTATCAGCTCAAAACCTTACACACATGTAAACAAAAGACAAAAGACAACGAAACAAATAGCTTTCTGTCGATATGGTCTCTGGTGATGAGCCGAAAGACAGAAAAGAAAGCAGTATGCTTCCTCCCTTAATTGGGGCTTAACAGGGTGTTGTAACACAAAGTATATACTTATTCCCCTGCCTCTGCTGATAAGGAGAGAGCCAGGTGGTGTAGTGGCAATTACAACTGCCTCACATGTAATACTTCCCTGGTTCGAATCCCAGTAAGGGTATGGCTAGCTGAAGAGAGCTAACTAGCTTGAAATAGATCTATACTAGTCTCCCTTATTTATTATTTAAAATTATCAGCTTAAAAACCTTACACATATATATGTATATATATATATATCCATATATACATGGATCTTTGGTTCTTTGGGTTTTCTCCCGCGTAGAATTGGAAGTATCTAGGCGACGTTTCGATGAAGTCTCATTCATCATCTTCAGGCTTGCGTCTTCGGCCTTGTGCTTCTCAGAGTAATGTGAGCTTGCAGCTGCTTCTTCCTTTTAACTACAAGTGGGGGTGTGACTTGATTGGGTGGGGGCTTGACTGTGTTCTGATTGGATGGGGGTGTTCTCATTGGTTGGGGGTTGGCTGTGTTCTGATTGGTTGGGGGGTTGGCTGTGTTCTGATTGGCTGGGGATGTGTTCTGTTCTGGTGGGGGTTTGGTTGTACTCAGGTTAGTCTCAGTTGCTGGGGGATTTGAGCTGGTGAGCTGTGATCCTGTTGTTTGACTTTGTGTTCGTGGTCGTGCCACATCTTCATGGTGGGCATCAGTTCCCTTCATGTATGGGTTGAGGGGGTTTGATGCAGGTAGTGATGCAGCACATACAAACTGCTATCTATACGCACTCTCACACCACCACCCAGCACAGATCAATTCCGTAGCTGAGACACTCATCTCCAGAACAAAATGCTTAGCCGATGAACAACACCTAAAAACTGAACTACACACTCTCACTAACGTACTAACAGCTAATGGATTCCAAAGAAGGAAGATTACTCACCTAATCCAAAAAGAAACCCCAACCAAAATCCAAGACAGAGAACAAGAAAATGGCAAAGCCCTCCTCCCATATATAAAAGGCACTACAGACAAAATCAGCAAGATCCTCCAAAAACACAACATTAAAACAGCATTCTGCACAAACGGAAAAATATTCACCATCCTAAGAAACCCTAAAGACAAAATTGAGTTAGAAAACCAAGGAGTATACGAAATCCCGTGCATCTCCTGCCCCACCACATACATTGGACAAACTAACAGAAGGATAAGTGCACGCATTGAAGAACACAAGAACTCAATCAAAAAAGAAGAACCGACCTCTTCCCTGGTCCAACACCTCAAAGCCACAGGACATAAGATTGACTTTAAAAATACCAGAACTATCGCCAAAACCGAACACTTCAACAACAGAATAATCAGAGAAGCCATAGAGATAGAAAAACGCCCACACAGCATGAATAAACGAGATGACACCTCCCGCCTACCAGCCATTTGGAAACCTGCCCTCATTAACAAACGAGTACCTACATAAAGAAGGATACCAGACCCACACCCACGAGGGCCATACAAGAAACTACCACCACACTTCCACGCAGAAAGCAGACTCACACCCCCACCGAAGATGAAACACGACCACAGACCAGAAGCCGTACCCACAGCTGCATCACTACCTGCATCAACCCCCCCCAACCCATACATGAAGGGAACTGACGCCCACCATGAAGATGTGGCACGACCACGAACACGAAGCCAAACAACAGGATCACAGCTCACCAGCTCAAATCCCCCAGCAACTGAGACTAACCTGAGTACAACCAAACCTCCACCAGAACAGAACACACCCCCAGCCAATCAGAACACAGCCAACCCCCAACCAATGAGAACACCCTTCCACCCAATCAGAACACAGTCAAGCCCCCACCCAATCAAGTCACACCCCCACTAGTAGTTAAAAGGAAGAAGCAGCTGCAAGCTCACATTACTCTGAGAAGCACAAGGCCGAAGACGCAAGCCTGAAGATGATGAATGAGTCTTCATCGAAACGTCGCCTAGATACTTCCAATTCTACGTGGGAGAAAACCTAAAGAACCAAGATCCACATATAAATACCCACGAAAACCTCCGAAAACAAATATATATATACAACACTCTAATCCTTATCTCTGTCAGAATTCTTCAGACTCAAAAGATTTCACTCACTTTTGGTTCTTTTACAAGATTTCAAGTATATTGTATATTTCTGTGTGTGCTGCCACTGCTGCTGTTGTTGTTCAAATGGGTCTGATTCTTAGAAAGAAGTCTCTGCAATTTTTTTAACAAGATATTTTTTTAAAAAAGTTGTTTTCCATGGCCTCTTTTCACACATTTTGTGTGTGTATGTATATTATGTAATCTTTTTTTTAATCCACCAAACCCACAGCTAAAAAAGAGTGAAAACACAAAACGTTGTACTCAGAATGTCATGTTATTAATATTAACAAGAGTTATAAACACCATAAGTTGTCAACTGCACAGGACTTGATCCTGGCAAGATCCATTTGACAACCTACTCTTCATATGTCTACTTAAATGTGAGCATCAATTTTGCCAGGGATAGAAGTAGAGAGTGCCTAATTCCACATGTGATGTGGAAAGAGTGTTCCTGAGCTACAATCTTCCCCAAAACTCTGTTTATATAAATAATTAAAAATGTTAAGATCAGTTGTTGGTTTTATTATTCATATGTAACCAATTTGCCTTATCAGATCAAAAGATTAAAAATAATTCCAAACTGTCATTTACAGATTTTTTGTTTTTGAGTACACTGGGGAATATTTTAAAAGGCCAAAGATGAAATGGTTTTGCATGTGGAATATAGCAAATAATATTATTCTAAATGTTATATTACATAGGAGAATGACATTTACACAATATTAAAATGTTATTGTTTCCCAATAGCATTTTCAGAATGTTCTCTTATGTTCATTTAATCAAAATTTCAAAGGTTACTGTAGCGTCCTTTGAAAGTCTTCTAAATGTATTCCATTAATGCAAAGCAATAATAAATATCATTTCTATATTTTTTGTTTTCAGTTTTAAAAAATCAAAACTTTCTTTGTTGGCACTTTATTTATTAAAGCATCCATGGATTAGATTGGAAAGTGCAAACTGATGAGTCATTTAAAATATGTTAACAAGTTAACAGTAATCTATGTGGATGCTTATGGGCATACCCTTAACAAATATCCTAAGCTCCATTACAACTTTTTAAATCTGTTACTCTAGTTTTCTGCTCCTATCCAAATACTAAGCACATCTGATCCTGCCTAAGTTTCCAATATCAGTCAAAGTTACTTAGTAATTTCCACCTAACTGGGCAGTTATGTCCTTCAAATTTCTTTCAATTGTGAAGTGATCCAGATCAGTTGGCTTGGAAAACAAATGTTTAAAGTCTTATTATGATTATTTAATGGAACAAATACATCTATCTATCTATCTATCTATCTATCTATCTATCTATCTATCTATCTATCTATCTATCTATCTAATTTTATTGTCTTTATTTTTATAAAAACGCAAGGTGACAAGACACCTAATACCTATCTGTCCCCCTATTTTCCCCACCCTGTGAGGTGACTTGGGCTGAGAGAGAAAAATTGGCCCCAAATAACCCAGCTGGCTTTCATGCCTAAGGTGGGACTAGAATTCAAAGTTTCTCTGTTTGTAATAGTATCTGTCAATTTAATCAGCAACAGTTTTTTCCCCCAATAATATAGCAATAACAATAGCATTTAGACTTATATACCACTCCATAGTGCTTTACAGCCCCTTTCTAAGTGGTTTGTAAAATTAGCATATTGCCTCCAACAATCTGTGTCCTCATTTTACTGGTTTTGGAAGAATGGAAGACTGAGACAACCTTCAGATAATGAGAATCGAACTGCTGGCAATTGGCAGAATTAGCCTCCTGATGTTCTTTACTGAACTCTTTCAAAAACACACATGATCATAGACTAGCCACCACAATTATTGGCACAGCAGGATTTGGGGGAAAGTAGTTTAGTGATATCTATATCTATCATCTGTGTGTCTGTCTGTCTACATCTATCTATCCATCCATCCATCCATCCATCCATCCATCCATCCATCCATCCATCCATCTGTAATCTATGTAATAAAATAGGTTTAAAATCTGAATGCTACTACATGTATGATTCTTGTTTTATTAAAAAGTTATTCAAGGAACTCCCCACAATAAAGCCAATGATTAAAATCCCATAGGATTTTCACTCACATATTGAGTCTTTTTTGCTTCTCCCTTAATTATCTGGATTAATTCTGAAAAATGGGCAAGAGATGAAAGGAAAGAAAAATTACTGTTTCCTGTTCTTCTGATGGAACCAGGGTTTAATTGGATATTATGATATTATGGATACATAATATATAATGGAGTTTGCCAAATAGACTTGTTAATGACCTGAAAGAATGTGTAGAGAGAGAGAAAGAATGTACCAGTGTGTCATATACTCTTTTCTTATCAAACAAATTACAGAACTCAATCATGTGTCACATTCAAACCTACCATCTAAGAAATAAGTCTATTTTTAGTATCAACTTTGTAAAAAAGTATAATGTGATTGCCTAGAAATACCTCACAAATCTCATTAATAGTCTAAGCTCTGTGCACAAGTTAAAAGATCTGAAAAAAGATCAACAAAGGTCATTGTAAAAAAATATTGAGAAAAGCAGTGACATCAAGGACAATTTCGAGTGGTAAGATGTAGGGTTTTCTTTAAAAAAGCAGTTTTCAACTGAATTGTGCCTATGGTTTACTTTTGTTTCTATTTCCTTTGTTTTTGAAAAGTAAAATTAAATATCTGAAATAATAAATTGTGCATTAACATCAGTCCCATTAAATTTTCAGGAATTTCAGCTGGTACTTATATTTTTACCAATAGGAGCTGCTTAACCCTGGATAGTTAACTAAACTTTAATTTTTTATCATTGAACCATATGTTGGTCTCCTTGACACAAATAAAAATTTTTCTAATAGGGAATGTAACATGGGAGTGGCTCAAGGTCAAATAACATCAAGAAAGGTCTTCCATCTAAACTTAATCTAAAGCCATTTTATAGATTACTCACTTAATGGTGGTATACAATGATCTATCACATCTGGTGGTCCTTGAATTCATATGATAAAGTGCCCTCAGATTTAGGCAATTATGATACATGTACACATCTTTGTGCAGGTAGAGTTTCAGACTTTAAATGACTCTTTTGTCAAGTAGACCTTCAACCATCAGTAACAATTTTAAAAACCTTTGATTTTTAACTGTGATAAATTAGAACAAGGGCTAGATAGATCCTAACTCATTGTGCCTTTAAAATGGAGTGGGGCCATGACTTATTTTTGTCAGGCCATTCTCTACAAAGTTAAGCCATGTGAAGAAACTGTCTCCTTTCACAATGATATATAAAAGTAAACCGCTAAAATAAATTGTTTCTCTGCCCTCCAGTGAATACTTGGGGTTCAGCTTGCTAGCTTTCCACCAAGGTTTTTATTGTGACATTCTAAAATTTCTTTTGGGGGGGTGGGGTTCTGTGCATCATTTTTAAGCTATCAAAAACCTACCACTACTGAACAAAGGGTACTATACTGAAATACAGGAAAAATGTATGAACAAGGCAAAGAATTATGAAACCATCATTAAGGATGAACAGAATTGAAAGAAAAGATTTGAAGAATAATTGCAAAGAGATTTGAAGGCTCCTTTACAAGTGCTGACACATGTTATCGTGGCTGATGTAAACTGTTCTGTGAAGACTTGCTTTCTTTCTTGAAAAATAAGGATCCACATTTGGTTGTAAGTATGTATCACTCATTAATTTTTCCAGGAGAATGCATTCTCAGAATCTGATAAATTTAAACAATAAAATTATTCTTAATAATATTAAAGAATAAATTTCATGTACTGATGTTTATGACTTCTTCATTAAGTGAACATGTTACTAAGAAGAAGCAATAAAAGGAAATTACTTCATGTCTCTTTTTTTCCTCATGGACATAATGATCAATAGTGATTAACCATAGTTATCACAGTAATGGTAAATAAGGGCTCGGCTGAAAGGAAATTGTTCTATCATTTTTCCCTTTTTGGTGAAAAACGACTTGCTATATATGAAGATAATACTTCAATATACCTCTTTGAGATGTTGAGATGAAACTATGAGTTTCTACTGTAGCTTAACTATCTGTTCAAGTCACCTAAGTATTTTACAGTGTTTAGCGTTATTCCAGCTTTTCATCTTAAGCTATAAATAGCACATTTATTTCAGCTACCTTTTTATATGCTAAAATAATTATAGGAATGAAAAATTTCTTCCTTGTGTATATTTTTTTATAGATGGTATAATGTACTTCATTAAAGACAAAGAAAAGCACTGGAAATAGTTTCATGTGTCACCTCTATATATTTCTTGGTATTGGCTTCTTTGTACATAAGCTCATTATTTTCCATGAGAATGGGCAGCCATATACAATTGATTAATAAATACATTAAATAATTGATTAATAAATTAAATAAATAAATTAGCCCAATAGAGATTAAGAATTATTAATACAGATTGAAAAAGTGGCATCATGCATTTTCTTGAAAACATTCAGATAGTAGGAGAGGGTATCTAATGATACCAGATTCAAGATTTTATGTTTATTTGTGAACTTTGGGAATTATGTCTATGAGCATCCATTAATTTCTACCAGATAAGGGTTGAATAGCACATTATCAGCTTTGTAATCTACTATTTCCCTTCCAAATGCCACACTATGGCAGCAGGAGACTTTTCTACATCCTGTGCCCATTTGTTTTGCTTTGTTTTTGTCTTTTATAATGCTCCTTCTTCCAAATATTAGATGAGCTTCAATTGTAAGGAGGGGGAAATCTATATTTTTTCTTGCTTTGTTTAAAAGTTGATTCTGTTAGTGTCTTTTTCAAAACACAGTGTTACAGGATAATGTAGTTATTATTGAATATTCTTAGTATAAAGTGCCCTTTTAATGTTTTAAATTAAAGCTAGTGTGATATTGATTATGAAATTAATCATATAACTCAAGTTAGGTGTTTTACTGTGTATTTCAAAGAACTGAGAAATGCAATTAGAACTTTCATTATAACAGCACAGCAAATTATTTTTAGATTACAATATTGAGTGGGAGAGGGGCCCTTGAGTCATGCTGCTTTGGATAGCATCTGCAAAACATGGTTTAGTGCAGAAACATATGAGCTATTTTACTCTGATTCAGCATAGTTACTCCCATAAGGATTTTAATGAACTGGCTTTAGTTGGCCTATAATAAACCAACATGGAAATCTGCCTATGTTTCTTATAAAAGAACAATGAGGATTGGATTCAGGGAACTTTATATTATATTTTTAAAGAAATAATTATATGCATCTTCAACCTCAACATCTTAGCTACCAAGATATACAAGAAACTCAGTAACATTTATTATGCTATATAGAACTTTTAATTCCCACTGATATAACAATGGACAAAATAATATTTTCAGTAACAAAATTATTTATAATAGTAAATAAAACATTGGTATTCTACTGGAAATTTAACATTAGGCCTGTGCAAAGTGACAAGGTGATTCAAGATGGGATTGTGACTCTATTTGCTTTTCCAGACTGAAGCAGCCATCTGTTTTGCTTTAATAAAGCAATTTGGATGAACTCAAAAAGCATTGGATTAGTGCAGTGCCAATAATACTGCAGCATTATCTGAGACCTCTCATCCTGGGAATATTCTAGGCAGTGAAATAGGAGAAGATTGTTGTTAATATTTTGTTGAAGTTTTCACCAAAAACAGTTGAATGGAACTACTCCAAAGCTGAATGAAATGAACCACTATCATTTGTGGTGTTCATGGGTGCTCATAGTTTTTATCAGACAAAAACAGTGTTGCAGCCTAGTTCTGTCCATTTGAGGTCAACACGAGACAGTACAACACATAGAAAAGAGACAGATCTGGTACTGCAACAATGCAATGGATATCAATTAGTCATTATTCTTTTCCACTGTGCAGAATCCAGAAATCATGGTCACTTTGTTTCACTCTTAATCAGAGACAGATGGTTGTTTCTAGAGACAGCTTTTACAAGAGACTTTATCTGAAGTTTTAGAAAACAAAATCCCTCTTCAAAGAGTCACATAGACCTAGATATCATTGTTTAAATATAAATGGTTTTCCTCTATCTCAACTTTTTGTTTCCAGAATAAATTGGGCCTCTTGAAAAGAAGGGTAGGCAATAGTTGTGCCTGTGGGCATCAGTAAATCCTAGGCATATCAATATTGTCAGGCTCTGTTTTGAATTTAAATTCATTTTAATTAAAAAAAAATCAAATATAAGCAGCATGCTGGAAATCAAAGCACAGCAGCCTACCTAATCATCTCACTTTCAGCAATGCTTAGGGCCACAAAAGTTTCAGATAGTGGAAAGCATGCTGGGGAGGAAGGATAGTACATTTTCCTATTTTGGCTACTAACCTTGCCTTAGAAGTAATTAATGAATGCACAGGTTTTCTGTGGCATCCATTTTGTAAATGCTTTCCACACCAATTCTCACAATAATAAACCCAAAAATAAAAATTCTCACAATAACAAACTTCTGTCTTAAGGACTTGTTTCAGTTATATTTAGACTTTTGATTGAAACTTTCTAGGGATCTTATTCAATGTCAAACTTCACTACAACCATGAGGAAAGAATTTTCAAGACTTTCTCCCATCCTTTCCTTTTATTTTCTGGAAAATTAGAAAATGTTTTATTCTGAAAAGCTCTGAAATGTTTTCTACACTCTTCCTCCTTCTATGGGCAGAGACATCTTTTATACACTAGCTGTCCAGTCTACGTCTCTCTATCCTACATCCCATTTCTCACATACTATATACCTCATTACACAAACACGAAAAAAGAAGACAAGTACTATTTCCAACATGCATACCTAAAAAAGAATTCAACACCAAAACAAGCTTATGATGTATTATTTCAATACCTTTTCCCCAAAGCATTATAATTATGCAATACTATTAAAATTGTTTACTATCATCAATCTGTTCTCTCCCTTTGGGATTTGTCATTGACTACTTGGATCCACTGAGAAGTTATCTTAGTCACCTGAGGTTCACTTGATAAGAGCAAATGAAGGAGTAATGAGTGGCTAGATCCTTGCAGAGTGCCTTGTCTGAGGATTAATTGACAGCTTTGGAGAGCTTTTTGGACAGCTTTTTTGGCAGAGGCAATATGGTCAACTCCTTAAAAAGCAAAGCTATCAACACCTGTAACTGAGTCACATCTGAATCCAGTCTAAGACTAACTGCCAGTGTATGCCCCTCCATTGGAAACAACTTGCCAATCTCAGATCTAAATTGCTTTCCTTTCCTTTCTTAAATTGCTTTCCCTTCTTTTCTTTTTTTTCTGCTGTTGATCTTTAACTTGTATTAAATTTCTCATACTTAATACCTGAAGTGTTTTGGACATCTTTGCTTCTCAGTCACTGCATAGCCCCTTTTCTATGGATGCATGTTCCAATTGTCTTCTATACCTTGACTCTTGACTAAATTCCAAACCACCTACATTGTGTCTATCATGTGATACTTCCCTTCGCTGTTTTTCCAAAACATCTGCACACCACTTCTTTGCCTACTTTTATAATTAACTGCTACACAACTCATCAGTAAATCACATGGAAATTTGATATGGTTTATTCAGTCTGGAACAGGGCAGTAGTTTATTTGTGTAAAAAAGTTTATATACATTTTTTTTTCTGTAATACTAATGTAGGTTTGGAAACTTTAGTCTACTATGAAAAGGTCCTTTTTCATTCAAAAATCCCCTGGACCAATCTCTCTGTCAGGATTCTGATGCTTAACCCCATTTAAATCATGATTCTCTAGCCAAACTCCAAAATGATTTATTGGGAGCTAAAAGATGTGGCATTTCCTGGGTGCAGCTGATTCTGAGACACACAATTCACTGTTATCCCTGACCCCAGCCATCCCTCACCCCCTGGTTGCACCATAATTCACATTTTCCAATGGGACACATCGATAGCCAAGAGCCATCAACCATACCCTCCAGCCAGAATTCTGCATGGCAGAAGCTCCGGTCACTCAGAAACCATCTCTGAAAACCCCTATGGAATGCAAGCTACCCACTGCTTCCCCCTCCCTTTCTGTTGGCAACTCCAAAATACCACAGAAATATTCCATCAGTTGACACTCATTTTGTAAGTTTAATTTAACATCCCAAGCTAAAAAAAAGTTGCTTTAATTGAATCTTCAAATTGAATCTTTAATAATAATTAATTAAAGTTGAATGCCAGTCAACTGTCAATGACTCTAAGAATTTTGGCTTCTTTGGCACATGGTAATTTATTTCCTTCTTTCTTGCTTCTCTTGTTTCAGACAGAACTCATATTGTTTAACTTACATAAAACAACTCATAGTTTCCACAGAAAAGGCAAGATATAATCTTCACAAATAAACTGTAATCTTAAAGTTACTCTGGTATCTCCAGAGATGCTTTAAGTTTATTGCTGAATTACTTGCAACAGCACTTATGGGATCAACTGTCATCCTTGGACTCCATTCTTTATATTGCAGTGATCCTCTACTTCTTCCAATTCTTTATTACATACTTTTTTTCACCCACAGCTATAATGGGTCATACTGAAAAGGAAAACATTGACTTTCAGTTTCTTATTTTATGCTTTTCTGGAATGCCTTGAAATAAGGGAGAGAGTAGGATGATTGGAAGGAATTTTCCTCAAGCAACTTAAATGCCTCCAGAGTAAAGAAGCATCCCAGTATAATCTGATCAACTTTAGACTATGGAGAGGACCTCATCAACTTCCCATAAGTGCCATCCTTGCAATGTGAGCACAGAAAGTAGTCATCTCATGGCTTTGACAGCTGGGAGATAAGTTCTCAAACATAGTGAAGTTTTAAGGACATTAGATTTGAGTAACCCCACTTTTTAATTACTTTTGTATTTACAATTATTTCAAACTTAAAAGAGGCCTTCCAAATAACAAAAGTCACATGTTAACATCCTGAAAGAAAGGAAAAATTAATGGTTTAAAGAATTTAAACATTATAAAATTAATATAATTTAAGAAAGTTTTAAGCAAATGAAGGACCAGACAAATTTGGAATATTAGAGTTTTAAGTATATCTTTTAAAAATTAAGTAAACAAAACAATATATTTGTGGGAACGTATTTTGTTTTTTTGGGAAAGATATCATTAGCTGAAAGTTGAAATAGAAACAAAACAATTTGAAACTTTGGGAGTACAGAGATGGAATACTAGAGGGGATTAAAATTCCATGAAAATGAAAAATTTAAAAATACCGAGAAACATATGATGCTTGAGACATTTCAAAGAATGTTTAAAGAATTGTGAGAAAAGCATGTAAATCAAATGACAGCAATAATTCCTGCACCTATAAATATATATTTTTTCAAGAAGGCTAAAAAGAAGTGAAAGATGTAACAGATAACATGGAAAAATTTGTAGACAGGATGAAGAGGTGAAACAAATCTCAGCTGATATAGAAATATTAAAAATAAAGAATATGAAAATTATAAAGCAGACATGATAATCAGAACACAAGTTCCCTAGGCTAAATGAAAAGATGAGAATCCTCCTAGTCTGAAGATTCTGTTTAAATTATTATATCCAAATGTGTTTAAGAAAGTAAGATAGTGTTTGAACTCCATACCCTTAAAAGCTCTGCTGCAGCTGCACGCTTGTTTTCTGTTCCTCATTTCCTGGCCACTTAAATGACTAGTTGACAAGAAGGTCCTTCAAATTCTATGTTCTCTTCACAAGCAGCAGCTGTCTGGAGTATAGATTGATGAACATTCAAATCTTCTTTATCTAAAGAGACCCTGCTGGACCAGCCTTCTCACCTGTTTTGTGCTCCCTATTTTGCCATAATCCTCTTCCAGAAACTGAGAAGTTTTTAATTTTGGGTCTTTTGTTTCTTTGGAAGATACTTAAGTGTATTCAGTGGCTTTTGGCTGCAATTCAAGGTGCTGGCTGTCACCTTTAAAGCCTTTCATGGCTTAGGATCAGGTTATCTGAGGGAATCGTCAGTCACATCTACCCAACCCACCAAAGTGGGGAGGCAAGTAATTTTGTCGGTCCCATTCCCTAGAAAGGTACACCTGGTGGGACCCAGAAAAAGGGTCTTTTCACAGGGATAGGATTAAAAAGCTTTCCAGAAAGAGCACACCCAGGAGAAGCAATCCTTAGATCCATTTGCACCACTTAAAGATACCAGCTGGTCTCACTCATCTCACAAGACATCAGATCCAGATTTAAGGAAAGGTCACATGCCCCCAAGAAAGGCATTAAAAAAATCAGTGCCAAGCTTGCATCCTGCCTCTTGGAAGTGCAGCCCAAAAGGACAGTGCCAGATACCACTAAAGCAGTGAAAGAAGACCCCCCCCCTCCCAAAATAGAAAAAGGAACCATGAGGCAGGAAAAAAAATCAAACACAATACAAACAATTAAATCACAATAGTAGCTGTTGCTTGTTAAACCAATTACAAGAACATAGAGACACAGGAACTATCAGATTTATCAAACCAGTTTCTTTTCAGGAACCAGAGATTAATCTTTTTCCTTCCAAACAAAGCTGAATAGGAAAAATATCCCATCAATAAACACAGGATTAAAAGTCACCAAACACAGAATTAAACTTCACCAAAAATCAGTTTTAAACCAAAACTCAGAAAGGGTATGTAAACTCATGTTTGAATGTCAATCTTTCTTGCTAGCCAAGAAGAAATATTTCCCAGGGGGTATTTCCTCCCAACAGCAGTTTAAAAAACTTAAAGCAACCCTTCCCCTTTAAAAAGGTATCAAGGGAAGAAAAACCTCCTTCAGAGACAGTAAGTCTAGGCATACTTTCAAGAATGTAATAAGGGGGCAAAAAAACAAAATGAGATTTCTTCTCTGAACTGCTTAGAAAGTTAACAAGGGATTCTTTAGAACTGGTCAAACCGGTAGAATCCCACCCCTGCTTTTCCATGGTGGCTCCATCTCTCTGGATCATCATTTTCCCAGAGATTAGAATGGCACCTACTCTAACATTCTTCCAGAAGGCACTAAAAACTTGGTTCTGCCTGCATGTTTGGGGAATGCAGAGTGGGATGGAGCCCATGGCTCATGTGATGTGATGTCGCTGGGGCAGAGGGTGGGAAGTTATTTTATTATATTATTTTATTAATATATTATATAATTCTCTCTTTTATTAGTTTTATTGTTTCTTATATGAGGTTTTTATATTCTTGTAAGCCACCTTGAGTCGCCATGTGTGAATAGGCAGCAATATAAATTTCCTAAATAAATAAATTAGTCATATATATAAACCTAGAAAAGTCTCACCAATATTAGAGAATTTTTCTTTGGAATAGACCTGCACAGGATTGTAATGTAATATCAAAACTAGAAATGTATTGAATAGTTTAACCTAATTGATATAATGCAATGGAATCAAATGTCTTATGCTGATCTCCCTGAATCCTTAATGCAGGTAATCAGTTTGACTTTAATAACATTGTATTA
Organism: Bungarus multicinctus; assembly: GCA_023653725.1. NCBI lineage: Eukaryota > Metazoa > Chordata > Lepidosauria > Squamata > Elapidae > Bungarus > Bungarus multicinctus. The sequence goes on from CM042834.1 coordinate 240,028,823, forward strand.
GTATAAATGGATACTGAATGTCCTAATGCATTGCCGACAAAGGACATGGTAATAGACAAATTCTACATAAGAAAACAAGATTTTGGCAGGAGGATTTTATTTTATAACTCAGGGATGATATGGATTTTAACTAGACATTGATAATTTTTATTTTATTCAAATAAATGATATTCACTATAAATAACATTGGCAACTTGCATATATGAGGAATAAATAAGTTGTTATTTAAATTTAAAGGAACCAAAGCCTATACAACATATATGAATACAAAAATCAAAATAGAAATATTTATTTCCTTTCATATCATGTCATTAGGAAAATGTCCATATTTTAAATAATATTGTCCTAGTAACTTTCATCCTGATTAACTGTATGGAACAAATTTTACCGTTCACTAAATAACGCTACTAAACTGTGAAAACGCCTTCTATTTCCTTGGCAATTTGAAGATTGTATCAAGAGCATACCAGCCTTCTCTCTCTCTCTCTTTGTCTCTCTCTGTGTCTCTGTCTCTGTCTCTCTCTTTCTCTCTCTGCCCCTTTTTATAATATACACAACTAATTTTTCCATTTTTCTGCTATGATGAACAGAGAAGTCTATACTGATGTATGTTGCAAGATAAAAAATATTCAAACACTACATTAATTATGCACTGATTGTGTGTGTTTGTGTTTGTGTGGTGTATGTATGTATGTATGTATGTATGTATGTTTGTATGCATGCATGCATGTATGTATATTTGTCAAAACTGACTTTCTAGTTTTTTGGGGGCTAGGGTTCCTAAACATGTTTTGATTGATAGGATGTTACTCATAAACATCTGTGTATTTTGTTTTATATATACAGTCAGTTCTTCCCACCCCAAAGCAATCTCTGGTGTGGTTTACATCTTAGCTTAAAAATATTGTGAAAACAATATCCTTTTCTGAAAGAGATAATATCTACAACAAGTAATTCATTTAATAAGTAGCACAAAATTATTAGTTCTGGACAAAGAGGCTTTAAGAAGGCTAGACAGTATGTAAAGTGTTGCAACCTATGACAAAACCATATTTGTCTAAAAATTTCTCCAGCAAGGAAACCATTTCTCTGCTTTGCCCAGTTTCTTTATTCATCTCATAGGATTGAAAATTCTCACTGAACTGATGATGAATTATATTTCTTGCAACAAATGTGTGAATGTTATACATCTGTTTATGTATAAGTCTGTATGTGTACTGGCCAGAGATCACATCCCCAAAAATGGTAGAGATCAGTGCAAAACTGTGTAATGTTATAACTATTGATTAAATGCCTCCAAAGCAAGGCAACCAATTTGTAAAATATTTTTTTCATTTGTAAATATGCCCTCAAACCATATTCCATCACAAATTTTTCTGTTGCACATTTTTCCATACAAACACACATGGACAAATGCATAAATTTATACTGATATAAAATTCTGAGCATCTTCCTCCCAGAAAAATGTTTCCCTCCCCCCGGGAAAATAATCTTCAAGCTCAAGATATCATCAGCAGGATTCCTTCCTCCAATTTTGATGTGCAATCTCTCTGTGGAGTAACTTGGGCTAAGAGAAAGAGAGTTTGTCCAAAGCTAAACTTTGAAAATACATCTATTTCCCCAAGCTGACTTGCCATAATATGTGTATGGAACCTGAGGAAGTGATCATTGATTAATTGAGGGTTCTTTGCTTAATTTTGCCTGGCAGCGAAGAGGCCTTTATGTTGAGTTGTAGTTACAAAATAGCCTATGTGTGCATGCTTAAGGCTGATTTAGCGATGTTGCAACTGAGTGGAACCATTACTGCATCCTATACTGTGAAAGGGTTGATGGGTAAGCATAGATTGCAGATGGCTACAGGCTGGCTGATGCAAATACTTCCTAAATCCCAAGTGCCCATGTGCCCATATGCTTTCTGATTGGTTATCCAACATATTCTGTGGTTTGCCCCTAGCCAAAATTCATAGATGTATGAATGCAATATCTATGCAACAGTTTACAAATGACAGATCACATGCAGTGCCTGGAAATTTGCTTGAACTTTTACTGTGTAGTATGAATCAGTGACTTAAGAGGTTAATATTTCCATATGAATAAGTTTCAACCATGTGGTCTTGTTCACTCTGAATGCCAGTCTCACCTTAAACAGAGTGTTTAAGACCTTGCTGCCAAGCTGAGATTTTGTCAATATAACAAACAATTGATAATGCTTCTTAAAGCAAGCTATATGTGCTTCTTTATGACTCAACGTATGTCCCTTGCTCCCAGTGGTGGGATTCAAATTTTTTTTACTACTGATTTTGTGGGCATGGCTTGGTGGGCATGGCAGAGGAAAGGTACTGTAAAATCTTCAGTCAGAAGTGGCATTTTCTGATTCTCCAAACTACTCAAAATTTCCACTACCAGTTCTCAAGAACTGGTTAGAACCTGCTGAATACCACCTCTGCTCCCTCCTCATAATTACCCTTATTCCTCACAAGGTATTGAAGTTATTTATTGAGAAACTGTTCCAAAACTTAGCAAGTTTTAAGGGGTGTGGACTTCAATTCCCAGAATTCCCTAGCCAGTATTGGTTCTTCATTTGGAAGCATGGTGGTCCAACCTAGATAGTATTAGGAAAATGTTAAAACTCATGTTAAATGTTAGTTCATTTTTAATTTTACTCTTCTTTTTAATCTTTTCATATAAATTTTAATATTATAATAGTAATATTGGGTTTAACAAGCCACTGAATCTGAAGATGAAAAATAGTGTAGAAAGTTAAATCATACAAATAAACAAATATAATGCATTGGGATAAAAAGTGCAAATAAAATTGTATCATTCATCAGTCAGGCTCCTGAGTCATACTGGTTTCTTGTCAGTTTGAAGAGTGAGGGGATTAGTTTATTTAAAGAATTGCATAGTGAGCTCCAGAGGATGATATTGCTAATGATGGGAACTGCAACCAAGAAAATATAATTCCAAGGTCCCATAAGATAGCACTGTTCAGTTGACATGCCCATTCCTGTCTAATGTTATAAGTTGAGAAATAGAGTGGAGAAAAGCAATGCCATAAATAATTGTTTAAATCTGGTCCACCTTGATAGGTCATGTTAAAGGAAATGAATAGTATATCTCTAATTAATTAAGCTATCTCTAAATTTCCAGCAGTATGAAAATAGCTGTATTTAGTAGGTATTCACTGTGATTTTAAAGTAGCTAGACTAATTAACTTTTGAAATATTTCTGTTCTATTAACTGAATTCTTATGGGACAACATGTAGACACTAAAAGAAGCTAATTTCAAACAATTATGGGCATAAACTGCAATTGTGTGGTAGCAAGTATAGTGTCTTTAATCTTATGTAGCCAGGAAAGAAATGTATCTCTGTACATTTCAGTTTACTATTTTTGTTTACTGTCTAATTTGGAACTATCTTGATAAGAATGAACATCAGTTACAGCTTCTTTATATTTTTCAGGGGCTTTGTTCTTAATTTTTGGTTGTACGTTTTTTCTTTTAAAAAATCCTCATTTTTGTGTCAGTTTCTTCAAAGGGATGTATTTGAAAAACAACTTTGCCTAGTATTCAGAGATGTCCATGGGGAAGTGAAAAATGTTGAGATGATGGCGATAACCAAAAAAGCAAAAAAGTGCCCCTCCCATAATGCATGTGAAATGGTAATGGGCTTTAATCACACAATTGTGTCTGCCATCTTGATTTTGGACACCCTCTAGCAAACTCTTGGTAATATTCACATTTTCTGCATATTTTCCCAATATAATATTTTTTTTCTGAAATATATTTCTGGTGTTTCAGTGAAACATTTTATGTTGCACTGCACTATAAAATTTGAAGAATTGTGAATTTTTGGAAAGAGAATTTAGTACTCACCGCTGAAGAAGCTGCTGCTGAGCATATATTTCTGTCGTTCTTCTCAGATGACCACCCCAAACACATTGACACACCTCGTGGGATTTGCGAAGCTTTATTTAACATACTAGACCTCTCTAGTCAAAGGTGATGAATCAGGAAACTGCAGGAAACCAGGTCAGGAACACAATCATTTCTGAGGTCTGTCCTTGATTAGGATTATGTCAGCTGCTACTTTGTGCTTGCTTTGCTTCATGGTGACAGATTTCCATGAAGTATGGGAAGGAGAAATGAAGGAGGGAATGCTTCGGGAAATGAAAGTAAGCGTCTCTCCTTGACACAACTGCTCAGATCACTCAGCTGGAAGAAGGAGAGCGCTCCATACCAAACTGTGCTTGCACTGTCTGTTAGGAAAACATCTTTCATGAACCAGATGGATTACACTGGGGAAGCAATAAGAAACTGTAGGGAGGGAGTGCAACTTAGAGGTTTTGGCACACAATTTTCAGTTCTGGATGTGTAATATTACAATACACTTCACCTCTAATAAATTTTTCAACAAATGGAGGCAAAAATCATTTCTAGTTAGGGGTTTAATCTGTGGCAGGACTGACACCTCTCTTATGGCAGCAGGAATGCAGTCCATAACCCACAATGCCTCAATAGTTTTCTCCCTTCAGAACATCATTGCCAAAGTTGGGAAGTTGCCAACATTGGGAGTATTTCTCTCCCCCTCTCTCTCTCTCCTTCCCGCCCTCCCTCCCTGTCTCTGCCTCTCCCTCTCCCTCTCTCCCTCCCTGCCCCCTCCTCTCTCTCCCTTTCTCTCTGTGTTTGTGTGTGTTTGTGTGTTCTGAGGTTCTGAGCAAAGATCCTCTGCTCAGTCCTTTTTTACTGTCTTTTTTTTAGTCTTTTCTCCAGGTGTTGCCTCTCCCCCCCCCCCCTTCTGAACTGCTGGGACCTGTAATTCTACTGTCCTGCATTTTGATTCTGATTTCTTCCTCTCAAAAACTGAACTGCTCTCTTCAAGTCCCCTCAGTTTTCCTCTTATTCAGAGTTTAAGGGGCAAGCCACCAGCCAGTCAAAAAGTGCAAACTGTCCTGCCAAAGATCAACTGTTCGCAGTTGTTCAAGAAGTTCTTATCCAAATAGAAGGGCCTGAGCAGCTCAGAGAAAAGAAAAATATCAGCAACAGCTGTAAGTCTTAGCAGAATTTGCAAGATGAAAATGTTGCTGATAATTTTTCATATTGTGTGTCACAGGTAGTCCTTGTTTAATGATCACAATAGGGACTGGCACCTTCATCACTAAGCAATCAGGTTAAGGGAGATATCAAAAGATGCCGATGGACTTATGAATTTACTTCTGATATACCCATTAGTAAATCACCTATTGTTGTTAAGTGAACTATCATGACTTGTGATTTTACTGCTAGCTTCTCTATTGACTCAGCCTTCAAATAGTTGTTAAACATGACATTTATTAAGGACTATCTGTATTTGAAAGTGTAGAATTGGATACACATGCATCAAATCATTAGCCAAGCAATTTTCTTCTCCATGCTTCTGTTAGGCTTCTGGTCACAGATAGAAAACTTGTATGCCCCAATTGGTCGGACTCGTTGACCAAGTTATGTGCCTTTCTTTCAATTACAAGTACATAATTAGATTTCCTTTACTTTTCTCTTCTTAATTTGTTGTATGTTTTTGGGAAAGAGAGACCTTGCCAAGGTGAGCTTTGAATTAGCTGATTGAACCTGCACTTGTGCTTCCTCAAGTGTACTTTCTTCATCTAATTCCAGTTTCAACATGAGGCTCAGAGCGGTCTCCTGTTGCTGATTCAGTCTGATCCCTAACACCTTTGCTAAATAAGAATGCTTCCTATGAAATAATGGTGTTATATTCATCCACACTACTTTTATTTTTGCAAAATGGCTGTATTGGGTTCAGAGGCTTCCTTGAAAATATTGTTTCCTTGGTTGCAAATTAATTTTAATTCCAAAAAAGTAATAATATTTTTGATATCATCATCACCATCACCACCATCATCTTATACATATTATGATGCAGTCTCCAAAATTTCCAAAAATATAAAGAGTCTTTTTTAAAACCAAAATTAATTTCTTCAAATTAGCCTTAATTCAAAGTATCCTCCATATCATCCTATACATCCTCAGGAAGAGAAAGGGAATGATGGAAACCAAACATTACAGCAAAGTTAGCTGCTGGTCTGGCACTTTGCAATTGTAAACATTGTAAAACATGAATTGTATAAGTCAGAAGTCAGTTGTATTGTAAAGTTTTTGTATTTATTTTTTTTAACATTTTGTGTGTGCAGGGATTCCCTGAAACCTGAACATTATTTCAAGGGCTCATCAAGGGTAAAGAGATTGAAAAAAGCTACTCTACATTTTGCCTCTAGTTTACGGTAAACATTTACCGTAACATTTATTCAGTTTTATTACATTAAAAAAAACCCACAAACAGAAAACTTGGAGTTTGTGACTGAAAGCAATTAACAAACCTCATGTTCACAATATTGTATATTTTGCTACACAAACATTAAAGCTGTGAAATAGCATGTGAATAAATATATTGTAAAAAGCAATTCTAAGTCACAATAAGATATATTTCCATTCAACCAATATCTTTTACAATTACTCATGTGGGCATTTTAGGAATTAAAGGATCCAATTACATTACTGGTTACCATGGAATTATCTGAGATGGACTTATACATAGGGCAACACACATTTTAATAACTTGGAGCCAAATTATAATGGCGTACTGTAGAAGGAAAACAAGTCTTTATTTAAAGAAATAAAAACAAAACTGTCTTCCACAATGGTTTCAAGTAACAACAGCAGTATCTATAATAATTCTGACTATTTGTCAAAGCTCGGATGAATGACAAGATAGAGCCTCAACTTTCAGTGGTTTTTGTTTTTGTTGTTATATAAGGGGTGGTAAAAATAAACATTTTTGCTCAGTTTCTCAGTTTCCAGCCAGAAATTTGAGATTTATTTATGCATCAGCTTCAGAATTTGGCAGGAAAAAAAAGTCTGTATTGTATTTGTCTTCATCTCTTTTATATAGTGAATATTTATATGTTTGCATATTTATATGTTTTCTTCATGTATATACTTTTTTCAAATAGCTTTCCTTAAATATGATGAATTTATTTGCTTTTTGTTAGGATAGATTGCACTTTCTCCTAATATATGTGCTTTTAGCATATTATTGAGTTAGTAACATTCTGGACTCCCTTCCTAAAAGTGGATAAATAGAAACCACAGCTCTTAAAGCTTTTATTGAAGCAATAATGAAATATTGTCTGGGAATTCTTGAACATACAAAATGAATATACAAAAACTGAATCTAATAGCACCATTATACTGAGTTTATTTTAATTTTGTTAGCATGGCGAAAGAGAGGAGCTGACTTGCAATCCTAGAGTTATATAGAGCTCTTAACTATTTCACATGGAGTTTGGTATGCTCTGAAAAACTTTCTGAAAGTCATCAACTGATATCCTACCATATGGTGCTGAATCAAATACATTGGCTTCTCCCCCCATAATTCAGTTTGATTGAATTTGATTTTGAATTTATTTTTATAACAAAAAGAATTTCAGTGGAGTGGATGTTTTCGAAGACACTTAGAGAGGAAGTAGGAAAGGGGTGTCATGCATTTTGTACAATTATGTCCCTGCCACCTCATTTTTAAACGGGAATTAAATAATAAAGGAGTTAATCCCATTAGGGATTTTGAGACTGGAAGATGTAGATATCTAGAGAGATAGATGGAAAATAGTAGAGCAACAATAGTAGAACTGCCCCATAGATACTTTCTTTGGTCTTAAGCACAAATTGGCATGGGTTTACAGTTTATTCCAAACAGAATATAACAATCAAAATAAAATTACAATTTCCTGAAATTGTCGCTTAAGATGTTGTTTCTCATCACTGCTTTATTTATTTGTCATTTAATTTTAGCCACAGCTCATTTGCTCTCTTGACAAAAGCAACCTTTTCTGTTGTAAATGACTCTAAAGCAAGTAATTTCTGAAGTCACATCTTGCAAACAATTGTTGCCAACTGGTCAGAATCTGCATGCATGAAAATGGTTATTCTTTCATAAGATTCTACAATGAATATATATTATGTATTAAAAATCCTACCTTGCTGTCTAATTGCTAGGAGTTGACAAAGACTTGATGGCACATAATCAATCAATAATTAAAATATCTAATGTTCAAAGTCTATATGCTTCAAAATAAGGACATCTTTGATTAATGATGCAAAATATTAAATCATAAAAAATTCAAAAAATATGAAACATAAAATATTGTGAAAATCCTTTGGCTTATGAAGTAAATGAGATTTGAAAGAAAAAGGAAATGAAATAAAAAGCTGTATCTATGTTCCACCATGCATGCTTGACAAAAAGGTGAAAATGAATGAATTACTCTTGCTTGGACGAACTGATACATAAATGTGAAAAAGTATTGCAAGATCTTTTTTTAAAAAAAGCAAGACCATTTAATCATCCCATGGTACACTGTCCATATACAAACATAAGTGTGTGCATGCAGAGATAGAATAGACACACAAAGGCAATGTCAGTATGTAGGACATAAACCAGCCTTTGTCCTCCCTGATAGAGAATAATCCTCTTCATGAGAAAATTCCTATTGTAAGTTTGTTTGGAAAAAAAAAAGAACTGTAAGAAAGAAAAGAAAGAAGAATGGAAGTAATTATCTACCAATAATTAACATATAGGTTAGTTGATTTTCATCTTTACATCCAGGATATCATGTATTATTTTTCTACAAAAGTTGCAATACTGATTTCTCAATTTTATTTATTTATTTATTAATTAAACTTTTATACCGCTCCCTCTCCCAAAAAGGGACTCGGGGCGGTGTACAGCCTACTAAAAATACACCATAAATATACAATAAATACAATTAAAAATACATTAAATAATTTGGTCCGGCTGTGTCCATCCAAGGAATTCAATTAAAAATTAAAACTAATAAAACCCCAATTAAAATTGAATTAAAACCCGAAACACAGTTACTGGGCCAGGCCAGCCTGTTTAAAAAATAGGGTTTTCACTGCACGCCGGAAGGTCAGGATATCCGTCATAGCCCGTATCTCCGGGGGGAGATCATTCCATAGGGAGGGAGCTCCCACAGAGAAAGCCCGAACTCTCGGGGCCGTCAGCCGACAGCAGCCAGGTGGCGGTACCCCAAGTAGGGCAACCCTTTGGGAGCGTACTGGGCGGCGGGAGGTTGACGATGGCAGTAGGCGGTCCCGTAAGTACCCAGGTCCCGAGCCATGGAGCACTTTAAATACCATCAGTACCACCTTGAATCGAATCCGGTAGGCCACAGGAAGCCAGTGCAGCCTGCGGAGAAGCGGTGTAACGTGGGAGCTCCGAGGGGCACCCACAATCACCCGCGTGGCTGCATTCTGGACCAACTGCAACCTCCGGAGACTCTTCAAGGGGAGCCCCATGTAGAGAGCATTGCAATAATCCAGGCGGGAGATAACGAGGGCGGAAGTGACTGTGCGAAGTGCTCCCAGATCCAGAAAGGGCCGCAACTGGTGGATCAGACGAATCTGATAAAAAGTCCCCCTGGCGACGGCTGCAATATGCTCTTCTAAGGACAGCCATACATCCAGGAGGACGCCCAGATTGCGCGCCCTTTCCACGGGGGTCAAAACTTCTCCCCCCACGGCCAGCGAAGAAACCAGCTGGCTGTATCTGGGCGCAGGAAACCACAGCCACAATTTATATTTATAAGACCGCATTTGCAAATTCTGAGCATATTTAAGATTTCTCTCATTGGTAAAAAGTTTCTCTTCTAGTTTTACAAGTGTATTGCAAGTACAAATGAGAACAGGGAGATAAACAACTAAAACCATACAAAACCAAAAATTATCCTCATTTGAATAGAATAGAATAACAAAGTTGGAAGGGACCTTGGAGGTCTTCTAGTCCAACCCCCTGCTTAGTCAGGAAACCCTACACTACTTCAGACAAATGGTTATCCAATCTCTTCTTAAAAACTTCCAGTGTTGGAGCATTCACAACCTCTGGGGGCAAGTTGTTCCATTGATTAATTGTTCTAACTGTCAGAAAATTTCTCCTTAGTTCTAGATTGCTTCTTTCCTTGATTACTTTCCATTAATTTGGATTAATACACAATAATAAAATGAATGAATGCAAAACTCTCTTCTAACAGGAACTGCTTAAAGCTGCTAAAAGAATTAGTACTGTACTTGCATAAAACTAATCACCTTTATGGTGATTGTTTAGTCTGTAGTTCCATATGTTTATGAGAAGTCAATCTAGATATATGAAATTTGTATTAAATTTGAATTTTTCAGTGATTAGAATATAGGACAGAACAGTTCAGAGTAACAAATAGGGAACAAAACATAAAAAAATTATTTTATATTTAATTTTCATGATATAATCTATTTCAGAAATGTCATAGCCTTGTGCCATCTCTAGCACAAATAGTATATTCTCTGTAGCTGTTCCTGACTATAATTATTCCTTCTTATTTTCTCCTTTTATTTTTTAGAAACTACAACATTGTTGTATCAGTTTTAATGGATTCCTCAGGAAACATAATTATTCTATAGGCAAAAAGGCCCTATCTAAATCTCTCTTCCCATTTAACCACAACAGGATGCAATCTGTATTTTAAAGGACACGGTGGCATCAATGTTAACATATGAGAAGTTTGAAGGAGTAAATGTGAGGCCATCAGTTATAAAGAAGTCTGTCACAATAAATATGACGCTTTACCCTGATATCTTTTTAGGTCACTTGAATCTCTTTGTTGCATGGAGCTTTGCATCTAGTCTAAACCTGAGCCATTGTGCTAAAGCTTATGATTACTAAGTTTCACCACAGCTGAAATCTGGATCTGACCTGCTAGTTTCAAATAAGAGATTTTCATGGCTGAAGAGAAAAATAAAAGAAAAATGATAGTTGAATGTTCCTTTATTAGAAATTAGTACAAAGTGGATTTTATTGTTTCTGGACAGACTATAACAATATGTATTGCAGTTATTTTCCAGATAATTATCATTACCCAAATGTACACAGTTGTAATGGAAAGGAACCAAAAAAAACCAATATAAAATAAAAATAAAACAAAATCCTGAGGTTGAAGGAAATAGCAAGAAAGCAGGTTAAATCCATGGGCTCAGTCCTTGATAAATAGATAATTTTTCCACCAGGAAGAAGTCAAGAAAATAATCTCTTTCATTGCTCCCACCCAAAAAATATCATAAAGAAATTTAACAGGCATCTCCTCCCCGCTCTAAATTATTGCGACTATCAGCCCTTGTGACAACTTCTAGGCCCTTATATTATGGTATATTTTATCCAATCTGAATTCTTTTCAGTCCAAGCATATGACATTTTTCATATATGCCCTTTAATTTAAGTCCTATGTATGTATTCCCCTTAGCAAATCATGCTGTGTTCAACTAAATTTATTCCAAAGTCAATGAAAACAATTCCATTCTTAATTTTCCTATATATTTATGCAATGTAATGTGAAATGTGCTTGTCTGTTCTTTACATAGGATAATTACAGGGCTTATGAGGTAGACAAATATTTTGATTTTGATAGGCTTGTAAAGCAATTCTAATTAAAATCTTGTCAATTTGTCCCATTTACTAAATATTCTTCAGTGTCCCTGAGACTTAATTTAGAGCTCCAGCAATCTTCATGAAATATACATGTGGAGTCTGCAACTATTCACATTTGCCAGTTTACATTCTGATCCTTCCAATGTAATTGCATCCAATATGTCTGCTTGGAAGGTAGGGACTAATCTAAAATAAATGTCACAAAGGAACAACATGAAGTGTCTGTAATCAGAATTCCATTGCAACATGCTATGTAATGGAATAAAAGGCCCAGTTTAGGGAAAGCCTGATTTTGTGTGTGTGTGTCTCTCTCTCTCTGTATGTATTAGTATGTGTTGGCATGTTATACCAGTAAATATACATTCTCTCTCTCTCTCTTTCTCTCTCTCTCTCTGTACACACACACACACACACACACACTTCTACCAGCTCAATCAACTGTCAGTCAATAATACAAGTTTTCATTACTTAAATATTAATTTACTATTGTCTATTAAATGGCACTATAGCAAATAATTGTTAGAGTACAATTTTATATTAGAAAATTTTATATTATGTAGAAAAAACACAGTTACATTTTATTACATGCAAATGTACAAACAATTTGGTGTTATTGATCAATGGTTGATCATTCTCAGCTTCAAATATATCAAATCAACATCATAGTCCTTATGGTTGAATTTCATCTTACAAAAATTCCTGCATGCTCTCATGAAAAACTGGCTGAGTGACTTTGGACCAGTCCTATTCTCTCATCCCAACCCACCTCACAGGATTGTTGTCATGGGGAAAATAGGAGGAAGGAGTATTATGTATGTTCTCTTGCCTTGAGTTACTTATAAATAGAGGTGGTATTCAGCAGGTTCTGACCAGTTCTGGAGAACCAGTAGCATAAATTTTGAGTAGTTTGGAGAACCGGCAAATACCATTCTCTGCCTCCCAAGTTCCATCTAATTGGCTGGGTCTTCTTTTGTTGCCCTGCACAGGAGAATGGAACTGGAAAGTAGGTTAGTGGGTTGGGGAGGGAATGGGATTTTGCAGTATCCTTCCCATGCCATGCCCACCAAGCCACACCCACCAAGCCACATCATACTCACCAAGTCACACCCACAGAACTGGTAGTAAAAAAATTTGAATCCCATCATTACTTATAAAGTAAAAAACATAGGATAAAAATATAACAATGCATACTTGAATTAAATCAAAAATAATCAAGAGTATTGTTTGCTTAATTACTTTGATTACTAGTTTTTTTTTAATGACAATGGAAAATATGCTTAAAATATCACTTTGTTTGCTTGAATGAGCTTATCACTTTTTATTTATTTCTGTGTGTTTATAATTTAAGTAATATGATAAGAATGTCTCTTTGGAGGACATGTTTCTTAATTTAACAGACAATATATTTCTTAGTTATTCTTGATCAAAATGTATTTTTCAACAAAATGTATACACAGACACACAGACACATATATGCTATTTAAGTAAGTGTAAAAAATATATCTTTTTATACAGAATACTAAAGTGTATTTTTCAGATTAAAAGAAAGGTAGGATACAATCTCTTTTATACCCATTCCAATTAACCTTCTGTGCTAAATCTCTGAAAAAGGATTGTTATTAACTTCTTCTACATCAGGGTTAGCTAGACTTCCTACTGTGAACAGCTAAGAATAAGCAGGAACATCTCACTAGTTAGGTCTTTTGAGTAGAAATTGTTGTGATTATCCATATTGGGGACAAAATCATTATTCTTCTGAGATTCAACTACTGAACTATCAAAATAATCTTTTATTGCTAGCATTATATGAAATGAGTTCCAAAATCTGAGGTCAATTTAATTTAGAAGAGCTATGGGTAAATCCTTCGTTTGCTGCAGAACAAACGTTGTAATTAAATTCTTTAAACTCTTAATAGGCAGTCTAAAACCCTGTTAGAATGGTTTTAAAATAAAATAGAATGTTTGAAAAATGAGTTAAATATGTCTCAAAAATAGGAAAAAACCTCACAATTTATTTAAAATGTATATTAAAAGTGATCCTACTAGTACAAATATTAGAGGAAAATATTTTTTAAACTTGAAAGTTATAATTACAGAGTAAGTTACCTATAAAAAGTTATCTTCAACATTAAATTACATAATAATTTGACAGTCTGAATTAAAATGGGAGAGAAGGAAATAAGTGTTCAGGGGGGAAGAAATCCCACTATAAAATAGCTTGATTTTGATTAAAGTGAATATACTTTGAATCCAAATAAGAGAAATAACATTAATAATTTGTCCTTTTATGAATGGCATTTAAAGATTGTTTCAGAGTAAAATTTGATTAGTGCTTTTTCAAGAGGCAACTGGACTTTCTTGTTTTTTCTTTTCAGAATCCCTTGGTTTTCTTTTTTTTTTTGGTATGTATATATATATATAGGATCACAGCTCACCAGGTCAAATCCCCCAGCAACTGAGACTAACCGGAGTACAACCAAACCTCCACCAGAACAGAACACACCCCCAGCCAATCAGAATACAGCCAACCCCCCAACCAATCAGAACACAGCCAAACCCCCAACCAATGAGAACACACCCCCACCCAATCAGAACACAGCCAAGCCCCCACCCAATCAAGTCACACCCCCACTAGTAATTAAAAGGAAGAAGCAGCTGCAAGCTCACATCACTCTGAGAAGCACAAGGCCGAAGACACAAGCCTGAAGATGATGAATGAGACTTCATCGAAACGTCGCCTAGATATTTCCAACTCTACGTGGGAGAAAACCCGAAGAACCAAAGATCCATATATATACATACATACATACATACATACATATTTGCGTAACCCTAAATTAAACTTCTACACTACTTTGGATTCCAGATGGATAATCATATGCAAAAAAAAAAAAATGAGAGAAAGATATAGTACAAGTTGTTCAGTAGAAGCAGCAATATAATTAGAAATCTCCTTTCTGCAATTTGAAGTTATGTAATTCCAAAATGGTCCACTTCTGTTTCCAGACTCAGTTTGTAAAAACTAGTAAATTAGGTCTTGGGTCCTATATGTAATTAGACAAAATGGAGTAGTTGGTTACTGAAGTTCCTTGTAAGAAATCATTTGTTTCAGTTCGTCCATATGAAGTACACATTTCTCCAGTTATGCTTGGAGGCATATGAAAAACTCAAGAGTTTAGCATAATGGAGCTCAATCTAATTGACTCCCTTTCCAGCAATTTACATTTCAGCTTTTACTTACTATTTTTTCAAATTAATATTGGCCTTCTATTACCAGGTGTAAATTAAAATATATTTCAATATTTCTCTGAATTTATGTTAATATATGTTGATATATATGATGACTAAGAGTTTAGCTTAAGACACTCAATAAATTGCTGTCAGCATTTATCCCAAAGGATGTATCAGAAAAAAACCTTATAGTATTAGAACTAGGATTCTACAGAAAGTACAGTTTTTCAATCAATTTGCTTCCAAAATTGACATATTAATTAATTCTTTACTTAAAGAATAAACTTAAAGTTAATGCATATTTATATGGTATATTGTATACGTGTAATAAAAATAAGAATAAATATTATATGTATGCAAATATACATGAATACAATATGAGATGGATTCTAACAGAAGTTAAAGTTCATTTGGAAAGGAGAATTTGTTCAGAAGCCACAATAAAATAGAGAGACAAGCAGGTGTGGACATGAGGCAGTGTTTAATGGCAGATTGAATGGCAAAAACACATTTGGATTATTTGATACATGTCACAATTCCTAGAAACGTGTAAAAGCGCTGTGTCTATTTATATTGGATCCAATGAAGCCTGGGGTGAGGCACCTGTCCAGAGAAGATTGCCAGAAAATTTCTATAGCCAGCTGCATAGTAAAAGATTTGCTTAGATAATTCAGTTTTTCAAGGCTGAGTAGCAGCTGCTGAGCAAGAAAGGGATATCACTTAAGCAGAGTTTTCCTGCCACCAGTGAATGCTGGCTAGGCTATTCCATTTTTCCCATTTAGCATTTTTGGCTTCTTGCACCCTTGGGTTTAAACATAGTTCATCCTAGTTAGCAAGACTAAGGGTTTAAATATAGTCTTATCCTAGTTATACATCTCATGTATGATTTGCTGGGTTTTAACACGTAACCCAGAAGCCTTTTATCAAAGCAAGACACCTCTTCAAACTTTGCCCAGTCCTTCAATTTAATACTAGATATGTATAAGAATGACCTTCCTATTGTGTTGATCAATAAGCCAGTATAGAGTATCATTAGGAAGATCCTCATAGCCAATTTGTCAATCCAGCAGTCATACAAATGAGCCCCGTTGTTGTTTTTTTCCTAAGCACATCTGCTACCATATTAAAAACTGATGAGTTGCCTCTGCTTTTTTTAATTAGCAGAAATAAAAGGGATGGATATCAAATTAAATATTTACCTATCAACCAAATTACCCAGTCAGCTTATTTTATTACATTTATTTAAAGCTTTTTGATTACACTGAAATTGAGGAAAAAAAATAATATCTGGATCAGTTATACATGTTCAGTTACATTCTTCTCCACATCCCAATTTTTCTCTCATATGCTCAAATCTAAAACTACTATATGAAAAAAGTCACTTGGAGAATGCTGACATACCAAAAGCCATAGAATAATAAGAAAGAAAAACACTATCATGGAACTATGTATGTGTTTCCCATAAAACTGAAAAACTATGCACCATAATCTTGATTGCATTCCTAAGTCATTGTAAGAATTAAATGCATTCTTGGGACTGTTTCGCAGATTTCGGTCCTTCACATAGAATCCATTTTTCATCAACTCTTTCAAACTATCTTAAATCAAAATTCAGCCCAGACTCTTCATAATATATCCATGTGAAAGGAAATCACTAAACTGGGAGAAATTTAATGCAATACCCTTGTGAACTGGGCATGCTGACTTGTTTCACTTTGATGTACAGAGAGCTTGGAGGCACAAAGAGAAGAGGGAGTTATTTTATGCATCTACATAATTTTGTAAACCATGGGCAAAAAGTTGAATTTGGCAAAGAGCATGCTTCTACATCAACATTTATTACCACTATAGTGGTTGTCTTTAAAAATATATATAGTTAGCATAATTCTCCTTTGATAAAGTATTGATTCACTAGCAGGCAAATGAGAAGTTCTTTATTCTGTCTTTGCCGGTCTGTTTTAATGCTGAACCATTGAGTCAAACTTAATCCTGTCTAGCCATGAGTGACTCTAGAAATAGGTGGGTTCCCAAAAATGAAGGTCTATATATATAAATGCATATGCAATCACTATATATATTTATCCTCAATTTTTTGCAAAGGAAGATAATCTGTTAGAAAAATCAGTGTTAGTACAGTTAAGATATAGAGATGTTGATGTTGAGACTCTAGAAAAAGTACAGAGAAGAGTAACCCGGATGATTAGGGGACTGGAGACTAAAACATATAAAGAATGGTTACAGGAACTGGGCTTGGCTAGTCTAGTGAAGAGAAGG
The DNA here is from genome assembly GCA_023653725.1 of Bungarus multicinctus. Lineage (NCBI taxonomy): Eukaryota > Metazoa > Chordata > Lepidosauria > Squamata > Elapidae > Bungarus > Bungarus multicinctus. The sequence continues at coordinate 240,045,859 of CM042834.1, forward strand.
ACCAGGAGAGACATGATAGCAGTCTTCCAATATTTGAGGGGCTGCCACAGAGAGGAAGGGCCAAGCTATTTTCTAAAGCACCTGTAGGCCAGGTGCTTTAGAAAACCTGGAAATAAGGAGAAACTTTCTGACAGTGAGAATAATCAACCAATGGAACAGCTTGCCCTCAGAAGTTGTGGGAGCGCCATCACTTGAGACCTTCAAGAAGAGAGTGGACTGCCTTTTGTCAGAAATAGTGTAGGGTCTCCCGCTTGGGCGGAGGGTTGGACTAGATGACCTATAAGGTCCCTTCCAACTCTGATTATCTGTTATCTGTTAATTATAGTATGAGCATATTTCTTAAATTGTTGCATTAATTTTGTGGCCAAAACTACTTTTTCTTCATTTTTCAAGGCTTACTGCAGAACTGCAGCTTCCTGCAGTACAACCTCAACACACCTTCATGATTGGTCATGCTGGTTGACAAGAAATTGGACACTAAAAATGAGGAATTATTTCACTGGAGGCCGTGTATGAAGAAACCATATAATCAAAACCTGAGAAAGCATTTGAAAATAGGAGTTAAATTCATGTGTGTAAGTTGTACATTACCAGTACATTACTAGCACATTATTTTATTTACTTCAAAAACTATTAAGGGCTGCTTCTGCACCTGAAAGTTTTGTTCATCATTCTGCAGAATGGGAACTTGAATTTCTGCCTGAAATTTTTGTCCTGAAGACAAAGCTGAATGAAAAGCATTGAGTAGCACAGCTCAGTAAGTCACAGTGTAGAAACTGTAGGTTTTATTTCCTTTCTAGTTCAGAAACTTCAACCTCAGTTCTGTTTTGTACTGGAAAAAGAAATATGAGAGGTTAATAAAATTGAAGTCAGCTTGGATGGTTGTCAGAATCCCTGCAAGTATATGCAAGAGCAGTTTGAGCTTCCCTGACAGTGAATTATAGTTCCTTGGGCAAATATTTCCTTGGGCAAAAAATTACTGTTACAAATCATGCAATTTCTAATTATATTGCAAAACAACCAGTCACATTTAGAGGGTATATGTCACTTTTCCCTTACTGGTTCTCATTTCATAAAACTTTACTTTTCACAAAAACATCTCTTCTCAGAAAACATTGTGTTAAGGTAATAACCTACTTTGTATTTCAGCAAGTGTTGTGTTTGTATTTTGTACTATATTTTTGCAATTTGTCATGCACAGTAAGAAAAAAAATCCTCTAGGTGACATTCTGACAATCTCGGGTCTCTGTGAAGTCTGTTGCATAAATGTGCATAATAACAAAATTCTCTATCTCCCATCTTTTTTCAGAAATCCTACTGATCCTGACCCAATTTATTCATTTTTATTTCCTCTTCCTGTTTCCCCTATGGAGTGTATGCATGAGTTTATTTTGCTGTCACTTTCCATAGTAAATCAAACTGCTTAGAATTACATATTTTAATCGGTTGATGTGATAACTATAACTTTCCACTTTCCATCAGTCTCTTCGCTTCATTTGGTGAGCAACAGGAAAATGCCTGCATTAGTTTTACAAAGCAAGTATAATGCCCTAAAAAGTATGGAGTTTGAGCATGTAAAATGAGTAGCAGCTGTGAAAAGAAAATAATCATGCATCAGTGTTTATGCTAGAATGATAAAAACTAAAGATTAGGGTGTACAAAGCTTCAAAGGGGTGATTTGCTTAGATGATGCTTTCAGCAAAGCACCCTTTCCAAGCTGTTTAAAAAAGCAATAAGTTCCACTTCAACAAAATGGTTGTGTTGCTTTCTTTATGATCTCCCAGTTGCCTATAGCAGCCAGAGAAGGTATGTATAGAAGAGGGCACTCAGAGTGACATAAAACATCTTGATTAGGCAACCAGCATCATCTTTACAGTGACATATGCCTCACAAGACAAACTATAACTACCTTAAACAAGCCAGCTAGAGTTTCCAATCTATAGAAGTTAAACAACACAATGATTTAGTATTATTATTAGTTTAAATATTTCTGAACTATTGTATAACTTAGAGCTTGATGAAGCAGGTAAGGAACCAGGCTAGAAACTAAGAAACTGAGTTCTACTAGGCCCAAAAGCAGTTGAATGATCTGGAGACTAGGTCACTCCCTTTCAGCCCTAGGAAGGAGTCAATGGCAACCCACTTCTGAAAAATCTTGCTAAAAAAATTGCGGAGATTTATTCAGGCAGTTGCCAGGAGTCAAAAACTAACTTGAAGATACGCACACAATTTTTTTATTTATTTATTTTAGTTTATTTTGTCAAGCGATTATTAGATAATAAGTATAAACATGGTATAAGTATAAACATGGTATGAATACATGAAATGGATAGGAATAAGAAAAAAAGAAACAATAGACAGGGATGGTAGGCACAGTGATGCGCTTATGCACGCCCCCTACAGACCTCTTAGGAAAGGGGTGAAGTCAATACTAAGGTTAAAGTTTTTGGGGTTTGGGGAAGAAATCATAGAGTCAGTAGAGTATTCCAGACATTGACCACTCTGTTGCTGAAGTTGTATTTCCTGCAATCAAGTTTGGTGCAGTTTACTTTGAGTTTGTATCTATTGTGTGCTCTTGTATTGTTGTGGTTGAAGCTGAAGTATTCATTGACAGGTAGGACATTGCAATATATAATTTTATGTACCATACTTAGATCGGACCGAAGGTGGTGTGGTTCTAGGTTGTCTAGGTCTAGAATTTTGAGTCTGATAGCATAAGGTATTCTGCTATGAGTAGAGGAGTGAAGAACTCTTCTTGTGAAATATTTCTGGACTTTCTCAACTGTATTAATATCAGATATGTAATGCAGGTTCCAGACTGATGAGCTGTATTCAAGTATTGGTCTAGCAAATGTTTTGTATGCTCTAGTTAGTAGTGGAATATTACCGGAGAAAAAGCTACTATAACTTAAGCTATATAAGCAGAATGCCAATCATTCACTATTTCTTTTAGAGCCAGATTAGTGTGGTGAAAGTCATGGAAGTCATTGGTTGACTCTGATCTCTTTTTCATCTCAACCTTCCTCACAGGAATTGTGAAGTATCGATAAATTATTGATAAATGGAGATCCCGCATAAAATACCTCATGTTCTTGGAAAAAAGATGAGATATAAATCTAACACTAAATAAATGCATTTTTCTTCCTTAATGCAGCCAAACGAAAATTCATACAGATTGAAGTATCATGATTTGGCAGTATAGTTAAACAAAGAAAGCTTCTATTTATGAGTTTGTAGACTTAATGAAAACAGCTTTAAGCCCCCTAAGACTGAAGTAGCTAAATACATTTTGTCATAAAATAGCATTAATAGAGAAGGATTTGCTGGAATTGCTATTTAAATTTCCAAAGCTAGACATTTTGCATTTTGATTAGAGGATTGGTATCTAGACTTGCTATTCTACCTTTTCCACCAAAATGCCTTAAACTAGCTTGGTATTTATTTTGTAACTTAGTAATTTTGTAAGTATTTCACACAAATAAAAATTTAAAAGGGAAGGCTATACTCCACAACTCATCTTTCTGTATAATAAACAAAGCACTATAACATAATTAAAATTTGAATATTGATTTACTTCATTTTTCTTAGAAGAAAAAAGAAATATCTTGCTAAGGTTGAGAATGAAGTCTATTCCTCTCTATTGAAACCTGCTTCCACCAGGCCAGCATTTTCAACTTTAGCAAGTTTAAGTTAGGTGGACTTCAACTCCCAGAACCATGTTAAGGTTGAGAATACTGGTCTAGACAGTGAGACAGGATCTTAGTGATATCATCCAATCGCATATAGTTGTTGTACTGATGATAGCTCACTATTAGCTCTCAGACGATGCCACTCAGTTTCTTTATTTAAATGGTAAACACAAACTGAGAAAATACTGAACCCTTTCTCTTCTCTTGCCCAAGGCAAGCTTTGTGGACCTTTGGGGAGATAGAAAATAAGAAAGACAAGGGCAAAGAAAGCTTTGTTGGGTTGACTATACAGCGGCAGGTTTGGAAGCAACACCTTCCAAAATGTACAAAGACATTCAAATGGTCTGTTAATAATTCAAGTACCTGCTTGTAGCCTGTTTTATATTTATCTAGGTTTTATATTTATACTTATCTGTCATTCAGCTAAAGCCATCTGGAAATGTAAACTCCATGTGTGTCTTGAAAGAATTAAATTCCATTGCATTCAGAAGTAAATATATAGAGAATTATTGGCTTTGTTGTTGAATTGTCTAACACTTGGATGGTAGTGATGATAATTTTTCATTCAGAATTATGCTTTAAAATAAGTAAAAATGGGAAGACTTTATTTTATTGTACATGTATTTGAATATACAATATGATATTGGCATATGTTTCTTCAAATGTTGCAAAACACATTTAGCTGTCCATTTTTAGAAAGTTGTTCATATTAAGACAGGAGGTAAAATGACTCTGGGTGACAGGGATAACATTTGGACCAGAGGTGGTATTTAGCAGGTTCTGAATAGTTTTGGAGAACTGGTAGTGGAAATTTTAAGTAATTGAGAGAACTGGCAAACACCACCTCTGACTGGAGATTTTATAGTATCCTTCTCCTTACACACCCACTAAGCCACGCCCACAGAACCGGTAGTAAAAAAATTTGAATCCCGCCACTGATTTACACATCATACATTCTCCATAACTCAAGCACTTATTAAAATTATATTTTATAGTAGCTATTTTTTTTTCACAACAGGTATGGTTAAATTGTCAGTTGATACTGTAAAAAAGAATTCAGTCTTACAACAAGCTTGCTTTTTTAAAAAGATCTGTCAAATTTATAAAGATTTTCATACCAAATTCTTTTTACTAGGCACAATTTATTCTCACTAGGAAGAAAACTTTATTAATCTGCTTTTCATAAAACTGTTAAAGGTAAAAAAAAACTTATCAGAGAAAAGTCATTAGCCATAATTCATCATTTCAGATATGGCTGAAAACAAGGAGATTCAAACTGAGACTTTTAAGAAGTCAGCCAGCCTTACCCAATTTTATGCCTTCTGCATGTATCCATAATCCCCTGGCAGTCATGGTTAATGGTGCTTGCTAGTTGTAGATTATGCAAACCAAAGCACCAAGCTGAGAAATACAGAGCTAAGCAGTCAAAACTGACAGAAGAAGCTACAAACTTTGGCTTTCATTGACATTCTATTCTTGTCTTAATATGAATGATACCCACCTCATTTGTAAAGAAATTGGGATAAATCCTTATAAAAAGAAGCTAGTGAAATGCTTACTTATCTCCATTCCCCAGAAACAGACCAAACATTGCATAAGATGACTTATTTTCCTAACATCAAATCTCTCTAATGGTATTGCTCCTATTTCTTTTCTTCCTTTTCCTGATTAACTTAAAAGGCACGTCTACTGATGAGATTTTTTTTCTTGGTGCACCAAGGACTCAGCGGTCCAAACATGAGGTACATATATTCTCTTCTACTTCTTTTTCATGGTTCCTCTCTCATGTAGATTTCATCTTTTTGTTCCCAGAAGATCAGTTGTGAGGGAAAAGCAGGTAGGAATTTAAATCTAGGTATACTTTGCCCTTTTCTATTTCATGTGGTAATTCGATAGAGCAGTGATCTCAATAGAAATATGCATGCTAATCTGAACAAGCCTTGCACTTTTTTGTTGTTGTTCAGAAAAGAAAAAATCAATGAGCCCTTTCTTATGTATTTCAAAAAAGAAATACACATTGCCGCACATTTTGAGAGGGGCCAAGATACAATATGTATGTCTGAATATTTTATTTTAAAAAGACAGAAATATGAAGGACAAAGTGGAAAATACAATAGTAGTTTGGATTCTATAGTTATCCTCCTGGCTTCCCATGTTTAGCTTCCGATCTTTCAGGATGACAGAGGAAGACTAAATTTTATTTATTAATTATTATTTTATTGCAATATATTGTCTCTTGGCAGAGACTGAAATACTTTTATACCTATAACATAAAATAGATTTATTTAAAGAAATACATTACAGAGATGGCAAAGAATACTCTATATAGCCCCCACTGCCCCTTCTGATCAATAAGTCATGAGATGCTAGTGCCACTGAAGTCACACTTGGTCCTTGGGTTTTCAATACCTTTGCGACATTATGAAGTGAATGGAAATTTAATAAAGATATGAGGGGAAGAAGAAAATGAAATCAATTTCGTAAGGCTATCTGAGCTGCAAAAATCAAGTATAAATTTGACTTATCAATATCTCTTAGCTACTGGTTATCTGGTGGATATTTGAAGGCCATACATGGACTTCATATTTGGAAAAGGACAAGTTTGTTAAATAATTGTTGGCTGATTATGTTACTATGAAGCTTCAAGAGCTGCTGTAACCTGAATTCCACATTTCTTAATCACCAGCTAACCACCAAAGAGCATTTGTAAGATTGGTTTCCTTTTTTCAAACTTTTAATAAAGTGAATAATAGTCACTCTGAAATGAATTGCAGACACAGTTTGAAAAACTCTTTTTGAAAACAGTCTCTTTTCTGTTTCCCCCTGCTGCCCAACAAGAACAACCCAGTAAAGGTAAAAAGTCAAATGAAAATTACTGGTCCAAAATACACAATGTGCTTTCACAGCTAAGCATAAACTTAAATGTAGTATTTGTTTATTTTTATTTTATTTATTTATTTTGTCAAGCGATTATTAGATAACAGGTATAAGTATAAACATGGTATGAATACGTGAAATGGATAGGAATAAGAAAAAAAAAAAGAAACAATAGGACAGGGATGGTAGGCACGTTGGTGCGCTTATGCACCCTCCCCCCCACAGACCTCCTAGAAAAGGGGTGAGGTCAATAGCAGACAGTCTAAGGTTAAAGTTTTTAGGGTTTGGGGAAGAAACCACAATCAGTAGAGTATTCCAGACATTGACCACTCTCTTGCTGAAGTCGTATTTCCTGCAATCAAGTTTGGTGCAGTTCACTTTGAGTTTGTATGTATTGTGTGCTCTTGTATTGTTGTGGTTGAAGCTGAAGTATTCATTGACAGGTAGGACATTGCAATATATAATTTTATGTACTATACTTAGATCAAACCAAAGGTGGCTTAGTTCTAAATTGTCTAGGTCTAGAATTTCGAGTCTGATGGCATAAGGTATTCTGCTACAAGTAGAGGAGTGGACAACTCTTCTTGTGAAATATTCCTGGACTTTCTCAATTGTATTAATATCAGATATGTAATGCGGGTTCCAGACTGATGAGCTGTATTCAAGTATTGGTCTAGCTAATGTTTTGTATGTTCTAGTTAGTAGAGTGATATTACCAGAGAAAAAGCTACACAGGATTAAGTTTACAACTCTTAATGCCTTTTTGGCTATGTAGTTACAATGGGCCCTAACACTTAGATAATTAGAGATGAGTCCTCCAAGGTCCTTGACAAAGTTTGGATCACCAACAAGGTCTTGACTATTCAGCTTGTATTTTATTTTCTGATTTTTTTTGCCAATATGTAAGACAGAGCATTTGTTTGTTGAGATTTGAAGTTGTCATTTGTTTGACCATTCTGATACATAGTCGAGGTCTTTTTGAAGGGTAGCATTATTGTCTGTGGTATTGAAGAGCTTTACATCATCAGCAACAATTGCTCTTAATATGATCACAGAGGTCATTTATGTAGAGTATGAAGAGGATTTGTCCTAGAACACTGCCTTAGGGAACACCACTGTTGACAGGTACCAGATTTGATAGAATGCTCCCATTTGTTGCCTGTTTGACAGGAATGTTTCTATCTAGTTATGCAGTTGTCCAGAGATACCATAAGATTTTAATTTTAGTAGTTTGTTATGTACCACTGAATCAAAGGCTTTACAGAAGTCTATGTAAATAGCGTCAATTGCTTTGCCCTGATCAAGTTGTGTAGTCCATAGATTTTTGCAGTGCAGGAGTTGCAGATTACGGGTTAATTTTTTTCTTAAACCAGACTGTTTGTTAGAGAGTAGGTTGTTTGTCTCTAAGTGGAGGATAATGGATTGGTTAATAATTGATTCAATGACTTTACAGATGACGCAGCATAAAGAGATTGGTCTGTAATTTTCAAATAGACTGGGATCTCTCTTTTTGAAGATGGGGATGACCATGGCTAATGACCATAGATTTGGCAAGGAGTTGGTCTTAAAAGATTTTTCAGAGATTATGCTTAGAAGTTTGGATATGGCAGTGGATAGCTTTTTTAAGAAGAAGGTACAAAGTCTGTCCGGTCCAATGGATAGAGATGGTTTAGATTGCGTAGTGTTTTTTCAACATTGTCTTCTGTAAAATTGATATGTATTACATCATTGTAGTTGTCTGTAGTTTGACTAGGAAATATTGGGCATGATCCATTGCCGTTTACAAATACTGAGCCAAAGAATGTGTTAAAGAGGTTGGCTTTAATGGTGTCATCGTTGCAGTCTTTACCATTAGGTCCTTTCAGGGGTGGGATAGACCTTGAGTTTTTTAGTTTGTTGTTTACAAAATTGTAGAAAGAGCAGGTAGAATTGGTGCATAGAAGGTTTTCTTGTTTAATGTGATAATTGGTGCATTCAGTCTTTATCTGGTGGCATAAATTTTTGTATCGGCTTTTGAAGTTGGCAACGTGACCAGATTTGTTTTTCCACCAGAGTGATCTCTTTTTGGATTGAAGTTTCCTTATTGTTATGGGTAATGTGTTTTTTTGTTTGTTTGTTTGTTTTGGGAGTTGTTATTGGTACATATAGTTTGATGACTCTTTGACTTCAAGTAAAAATCTATTGTAACGGTATTTCATCCAGTGAATAGAATTTGCCAATCAAGGGATGAGAGATTGTTGCCTATGAGATCATAGTTGCCTTTTTTGAAGTTATAATTGGGGATCCTATTGTTATGGTGATTTTTGTTAGGTTGTATGTTGAGACAAAAGTCAATCATGCTATGGTCACTGTTGGAAAAGGGTTCATTAATTTGTAGTCCGTAAATTGAATTCAAACTGTTGCAGAAGATGATATCGAGGCAGTTGTTAAGTCTAATGTTGTTGGGTACTAGTTGTTCCAGTCCCAGATTTGTTACAGCATTATAGAAGGTTGCATGTATGGGTTCACTTTTACATTAGTTTAGGGTCCAGTTAATATGAGGTAGATTGAAGTCACCAAGAAAAATAAAAGCGTGTGGGAAGGAGGATGTTAGTAGTAAATTTAACTTGTTTACATGTTTGATCACAATCAGGGGCTCTGTAACATAGTAAGAATCACAGATGATGGTCTCTAGAAGAACAAGCTCCTGGTAATTTTTTAGATATAGAGACTTTTTATAGAAGATAACAACAACACCTCCTCTACGGATTTCACGATCTGATCGGTAAACATGATAGTCTCTTACTGTGGTAATGGAGTCAGGGAGGAATGCATCGATCCATGTTTCACAGACAAGTATGATGTCAAATTTAGCCATATTTAGTAAGAGGAGAAATTCAGGTATTTTATTTACAAGACTTCTTGCATTGAGTAGCTTGCATTTAAGGCCAGTTGTAGTTGGAATTGAGGTATTAGGGGCATGCGTGCCTAGTTTTGGGTGATGGTGGATTGGTTGAAGTAGGGTTGGATGCTGAGTTGTGGGTTGTGTGACTTACTTTTGATACAATCAGCAGTCAATGTATAGGTCCTTCTCTCCATTGTCTAGGCATTTTTTGAGTTCTGTGTGGAATTCACAGGAGCAGATAAGTCTGGTCATGAGCGAAGTTTGTTATGGATGGGATTGGTTTTAGCAATGGCATTTATTGTATGAATGAATATCTGTTTGCTGGACTCATTTTTGCAAACAACTCTACAAAATCTTGGGGCCATCGAGCCATCATTGTATTTGAACTCAGGGCGATCTCTGGTTATTTCAATGATATCTTCAGGAGAGATATTTGTTGTATTGGAGTTGTTTATGATATTATGAACTTTGGTGATATCATCAGTTTCATTGGTGTCTTCAAGACCAAATAAGATGGCATTTGGATGTTTCTGATCATGTTCTATGATGTCTCTGATGAGTAAGGGGATATCATTTGTGATATCATTTGATGGGATAGTGATTATTTGTGGCTGTGGTTTGGTGGTTATTTTTGGTTGTAGTTGTGATTGTAGTTGAGGTAGTAGTTGTGGTAGTGGTTGTTGAGTTGGGATTTGATTTTGAGCTGATAGGTATTTGCCTATCTGTGCTGTATTTTATTTTCAAGACATATTAGGCTTGCTTGTATAGTTGTTTCAAAACGTGTTACTAAGCGTTCTTCTATTGAGTAAAGGAATGATTTTATGCTTTCAACTCTGTCAGACAGGGTACTTTGTTTAGCTTAGGTAAACATGATGGACATAGACAAGGAAAATGTATCTGATGTTTTTAAGAGATCAGCTAGGCTTTTGATTAAATTTAAGCAGGCGAGGTGGACTTGATTATCATATAGGTTGCATTTAATGTTGTTTTCGCTATCATTGATGGTTTCAAGACATTTGAAGCATGTGCAGGAGTCTGGGAGGTCATTGATAGAGATATTATTCTTTTGTTGGTGTTTGGTAGTGGAGGGTTTGGAGTTTTTGGCTGATATGGTCGATGACAATAGTACATTAAACAATTACAATAGCTAATTAATGTGGTAGGTAGACAGTTACTTAATGAATGTTGCTAATTAATAAATGTTAATTGATAAGTTAGAGAACAAATCAAAAATAAGGTTACTTATTACTAAAAAAAACCCAATCAATCAAATAATCAACTAGATAATCAAAGATACAGTATTAAATCACTATTCATCAATTAATCAGTAAATTAGTGGTCATTTAACAATTAATTATTATACTACTAAATGTTAAATCAATTATTTTAAACAAAGCATTATCTATCAATAATTGGTCTTGAGGTAATGAAATAGTGGAGGTACTGAAGTATTGGAGGTTGGTAGTGAAAAGTTCCTTTGTTTTTCCTTAAAGTCATGTTGTTTGGTTTTTGTTTTGTTTTTAAAGAGGAAGCATTGCTTGAAAGAGCTTTGTTAGTGCTCCATAGAACAGTGGTCACCAACTGGTGGGCCGTGAGAAAATTTTGGTGGGCTGCAGAGAAATCTCATCCCCAGAGCACCCCCACAAAGCAATTAATCCAGGCTGTGCTGAAACACAAGGCTGTGCCACCCACATGGCTCGCAGGAACCCTTCCCCACCCAGTCACTCGTTACCTGATAAACTTGCCTGATAAATTGCTATTTTTCCTTTTTCCGACCATCATCTGTTCTGCTGTGCTGGGAGATTTAGATTAGCTAGGAAGCGGGAAATTGTTGGGTTGGATTTCTTGCTTTCTAGCTAGTCTTTAGTCTTTGGCTCAGCACACTCCCTTAGGACAGAAGGTTTGCTTGCAAGCAAATTCAGTGCAGACTCACGGCAAGCAAATTTGAGAGACTCAACTAGCCGACGGAAGATAGATAGATCATTGAATGATTCTGTGAGCAACTCAATCTGCCTGCCTGCTTTGCCTGATTTTAGGTAAAAGTTGCTCTTTTTTTAAATAAAATAATTCAATATTTACATGTGTGGTGTGTTGTGAGTTAATTTTGTGAGTTTGCTTGCTAGCAAATTTTATGTGACAGACTGAGCTAGTATATGGCAGATAGATCTCTGAATGAATCTGTGATTCTGTGAGCAACTCAATCTGCCTGCTTTGCCTGATTTTGAGTAAAAGTTGCTCTTTTTTAATAAAAAAAATTCAATATTTATATAAATATTTATAATATTTACATATAAGCCATGCCCAGCCAGTCACATGACCACCAAACCACACCCACAAATTAGGCCATGCCCACAGAACCGGTTAGTGGTCCCTGGGTCTAAAATTATGAGTTTGGTGGTCCCTGACGTCCAAAAGGTTGGCAATCCCTACCATAGAAGACTCTTTAATCAGTTACGTAGTATTAGATCATGGAGATCTTCCAATCAGCTGCTTGATAGATTTGAATGGAGAAGATTTGAATGAACTCTCCATCATCTACTTGGGAGTTTGAAATGGATGAGATTTGGGTGGGGATTTAGTGGACGTTGTCCAATCAGATGACTGGGGATATAAATGGAGGCTGACTAATCAGTTGGGTGATTTAAATGGAGACTGCTTGGGAGATTATTCCTCTCAGATAGGGTCTATCAATTCTCCGTGAGTCTCCTCAATTCTCTGCCGTTCAGAATTCAGAATCACACTCTATTGCTCTCCTCCAGTCCCGGCTCTTTTTCGGATGTTTAGGATCATCCTCTCTGTCAGTTTTGCCTCTTTCACTGAAGTTCAGAATCACACTCTCCACCAGTCACAGCTCATTCCATGCCACTCATTTCAAGGTGCTCAGAATGGCTCTCTCAGAATCACTCTCTCTGTAAGTGTCAGAATTACACTCTATCTAATCCCAGCTCATCCCAGCTCTTATCACTATCTGCTCTCTGCTCTCCGCTTTCTGCTCTCTGCACGGAATCGCACTATTTGCTATCCACCAGTCCCAGTTCTTTACAAGTCTCACCCATTCGGAATGGTGTCCTACAGAATGAAGTCTTGGGTTCTCCACTCAGGATGGGCATCTCTCGCGATTTGCCTTTGTTTGTAGCTTCAGGGTTGAAAATGAGAGGTCAGAATAATCATAGAACTGGAAGGGAGCTCGGAGGTCTTCTTGTCCAGCCTCCTGCTCAAGCAGGACACCCTATACCATTTCAGACAAGTGGCTGTCCAGTCTCTTCTTCAATAGTTCTAATTCAATAGTTTTCCAGGTATCAGACAAATTGATGGATTTGTAAGTAAATTATTTCTTTTTCACACAGTATCTACTTCATCAAACCTCTTAAGTTCTGTAGACAAACCTGATAGGCTTTTGAATCAACATAGGGAAAATTTATAGCGGAGAACGATTTCTTGGTACTTCTCAGTTTTGAGAAATTCAGACAGAATCAGTTTTGGTACTTCTTTCTCTTATTGTTTCTATTAGTGTCAAAGAGCTTTATGTAAGATGGCAGATAAATACAACTTGAGGCCTCCTTCTCTCATCACATTTGAAACAATGTTTTATTTTATTACAGTTGAGAACATTAATTTACATAAAAGCTGTTACATTTATGCTTGAGAAAGTTGGGGGAAATAAAAGAAAGAAAAAAATAGTTTGACAGGATGACTGGAACATCCTTGGAAGAACTACAATTAATTACTAAATATAGGTCAATATGATAAACGTGACTCCATCCAGTGACCAGGAACCAAATTTGGCTCGATGGTACCTAATTAACTATGAGCAGTAAAAAATGTTTTACTGAATTGTGGACTCAGCATTTTCAGTAATTTAAAAATAGATAACACATTCACACCTAAAAAGTGTTTCACTCAGGTGATCTTGTGTGATCTGGCATGAAAACTTTAGAAAATCTGCTCAGAACGGTAGATTCTCTACCATTAATAATAGTACATTATTTCTAGTTTAGGGAAGAGGTTTTGATAAATATTTTAATATGTACTAATCTGATTTCTATCTTCTGTTGTCCATAATTATGTACATCTAGTTAAAATATGCTGTATATACAAAAGTTTTCTGTGACAATTTCATTTTGAATGTCTGCTGCTGTCCATGTTAGCCAATCAATTTTCTGTGGGGATGTGCCCTTTCTGTGGACATTCAAATGGAACATTAAGCTTGGCACTTGGTTCACTCATGCCAAGCCATTGCATGGTGTGATTGGTCTGGCCAAATGCATAGTGTGAACGCTTTTAACTGGGGCTTTTTTAGCCCCCATGGTTAAGCAAACCATGACTTAATGCTTGTTGCCAAATACTAAGTAAGTGAACCTGAATTAAGATCAGATCAAAGACTTGATAGGTAAGAGCACTTCCATTGAGCATGGAAGTGATGTTCAACCAAACATAGAAAAATCAACCTGTCTTTCAAATGTCTGATTAGCAGTCTATGTTTATTCAAGATTCAGTATGACTTATGGATAGAGAAAGAAGGGGGGGGGAGCACCTGTAGATCACAGAGCATTTTCCTAACAGATATTGATCAGAAATCAGATGCATCCTTGCCAACATGAAATGTTATTCCTAACATTAACATTCCTGGTAACTTTCACATTTTAGTAGGTCATTGCATTTTACTGCTGTACCATGTTTTGAATTTCCTAATTCAATTTCAAGCTGATTACCAGAATAAGCAAGCGACATGTATGATTTAATTAGTTTCCAAATTTGGGGTGTAGTTCAAGGTGCTGGCTTTAAAATAGAAAGTTGTTCACAGGTTTCATGCCTGCCAAAGGAGGCTAGCTATTCTCATTTCCTAGCAAACTAAGATATTCTAATTCATGCAGACTTTTGGCATGGTAGCAGGCTTCTCTGCTGTGTTAGGTTTTAATTGGTTGGATGCTATTTGCTTCTTGTTGATGGGTTTTTAATTGTGTTTTGATTATGTTTTAATTGTGTGCTTAATTAATTGTTTTATGTTTAATTATAATTAAGCCAGCTCACACAATGGGACTTCATTCCCTGCTCTTCCTTCTGCCACTCTCCCATCCCCATGCCCTCTGAAAGTATTCCAGAAGAATGGAGGATACTCCTGAATTTCCTCTTCCTCTCCTCTTGTACTGGCAGAAATCACATCTTCTGATATAGACACATCACTGGATCCAATCCTCTGTTACTTGTTGCTCTCAAACAGCTTAACCATCAGTGTTAGCAGAAAGGTAAGGAAAAAGTATAAATAAATCTCTAAACAATATGAGGCAAAAGTATCAAATAATGCCCCATTCTTCTATACCAGTTATTCTACCAGTTGAGATCATAACTTTGTTCGACTGTTTTAAAACATTTGATCACTGAAAGAGCTCCTTTCTGATGGTCAACCCCCATTATGGAACTTTAGCTGATAAAATAGTTTGTTTTTTCTTTTTACTCCTCCTCCTCCTCTCCCTTCCTACCTCCTTCCTCCTACTCCCCCATCAAAAGCTTTAAGTATGCTTTTCTTGTTTAAGTTTATTTTTGTTTTGTGAAATTAGGTTATGTTTGTAATGTTCCATTAGTACTTATTCAGTTTCATCATTCTTTGCCCACTAGAACAGTTTGTCCTTCTTTTTATATACTATTTGAATGGTATGCTGCTCCTTATTTCTATTTGCTGTGTTTTATTCAGTGTATTTGTTACTGCAGAATGGTTGTTGAGAGCTGCATTGAATGTCACTCTTTCAATAGAAAGCTATAAATAAATCAAAGTTATGATTATTCCACAAAATAGGGAATATATTGTATTCCAAGTTTTAAATGGATAATCTTTTATTATTTGCTCTTATATGTTATAATACGCACATAACATACACATAAACAGACAATATTGGTATGTTTCCAACAGCGGCTCAACTGATTTTTTGCTGTTATTATATGATTAACAGAATGTGGCAAGATAAAATAGTCATTTTTGAGGTTTTAATTAGTTGGTTCAAATTTTTCCATATTTTATCAAGCATTAGCTTCCATTTAATTAATACTTTCACATCTTTTCTGAATATATGTGACCTGATAGATGAGCATATTTTTAATGGTGTCATGCTTTATACCTGAATTTTCTACAGAACATTCCCAACAAACTCAGTTGACAAATCATTTTTCCCCACACTGTTAACGCTGTAAACTCAATATAGCATGTAAAAATCAAGCTGTGCCCTTTCTGCATCATGTAATCTGCAGAGTAAAGAATGTAGTTTAATCAAAGCTTAGCAAGCTATTTTATTGATATTGGATACACAAAGTCAAAAGACAATAGTGGTAATGATTATTTTGGGCCATGCCACATTTGTTATGGCCTTATTATAAACTGTCAGACGGCTTCAACTGTTGAGCAGCTTAATTATTTTTCTTCTTAAATAATAAGTAAATAAACAAATGAAAAGAATTGAGTCATATGGGCCCTGTTGAGACTATGGCTTAAAAAGATTTCACCAACTACAATCTGCCACATTCTGGAGACAATCTATCTATGTATTTGCTAAGACTCAATACCCACTTAATGGCACATAATCAATTGATCAATCTGCCATATTTTCAACTGCTCAGTTCTATGTAATATTTATAGATGCATACAATATGTCAGGGTACTTTTTAAAAAGGTTTTCATGCATGGGAAGACCCTGAGTGAGCAGAGCTGGGCTATGTTATTGACTTTCCTGAACATAAGGAGCTACATATTTGATTTACTTTTACTTCAACTTCATTTGATGTGGGAGGATATTTTCTCCTTAGAGCTTTCAAGATGTTGTCACAAGCTGACAGTTACATTGGCCATGTTTGAAACTGACTAGTAACTTACAACGAAATCACTGATGGGTTAATGCAAAGGGCAAAGATTGCTACATAGCTGCCAATGTGTGAGTGCATAGACTGAATGGTTCTAATGGTAGAAATAGCTGAAGAATGATAGGCTGATTGGATGAGCATTGGTTGGAATGCAAAAGGCTGAAAGAAGGGAGTTAAAATTGTATAATCCTGATATGGAAACAAATCAGCAGAACATAAGTTTTAATTAGCGTTTTCCCAATTTTGAAGGAGTATGAGAAGAAAAAAGTATCTGTGCTGTGTTGTATTTGTATCTTTTATTCAATTCATTATTATGTTTCTCTCTGACATGTTTTCCCTTGCTTCTCTTCGTTCCAAAACTAAAGCTAAAAAATAAAAATAAAGACATGTTCAAAATCATTCTGAGTAATAGTCCTCAATTCTTTTTCAATTCTTTTATTATATAATGATTTTTTATTTATTTATTTTATTTTAATTATAAGAATACAACATGGTGCAGCTGTTCTGGCGATACAATTGTTATACATGTTACTTCACCATTTACAATCCTCTTGTTTGAAACATTGTTTACTAATTATTCTAATCATCATAACTACTTATGTTTTGACCTTGCCTTCTTCTATGCAACCACTGAATTTATTATATCCATTTTTGAAGAATAGAAAAGAAGTTTGAGTCAAAAGTAGTTTTTGTAAAGGCATATTTTGTTAGGAATCTGACTAAATTTTCTAGCAGGTTTTACCATTTCCACTTCTTCTACATAAATAATGTATTTCAGTCATCTAATGAAAAAATCAGGTTCTAAATGTAGATTATTTTGATATTAGTCCCCTAGATATTTGTCAGAAGATACATGCTTTTTTATATATTTGGCTCCTAGAACTTTTTCCTGAATTAGTGTTGTTCTGTACCACCCCTAGATATTTTAGGAAACCTTAGTATCTCTGTCTTCACACACTGTCAACTTTTTAAAACTCCCAAACTGGTGTTTTCACTTTCTAAGTATATAAAACTCAAGTTTGGAGTATCAGGTTTGCATATAGGAGAAAAGATAGAGAGGGAAAATTTAAAGTATGGATTTCTGTTACTTTGATAACTTTTTGTGAAGCACATCTTGGATCAAAATATTATTATTATGTTCTGTCCCACAGTCAGTCAGATGTGCAGACTGAATTTGATATTTTTATCCACCTATCAACTCTTTCCCAAGGATCTAGGACAGTGATCACAAACCTTTTTGTTGTGGTGTGCCGGCACCAACAATGCAATGTGTCCCACCTCCCCTGTGCATGCGTGCACAACATCCCTGCCCCACTCCTTTACCTGCACTGCACATGCGTGCACTTCCCAGCCCATTTGAGGCCATATTCGGCACTTCTGGTATTTCCAGAAGCTTTCCTTGAGCCTCCGATAGGGCGAAAACGGAGGCTCCAGAGGTCCTCCAGAGACTGAAAATGGGCACTTCCAGTATTTCCAGAAGGCCCACTTTTTTGGTCTCCTGAGGCTGCAGAGTCTTCCTTCGAGCCTCCGGGACAGCAAAAATGGCCTCAAACAGGCCAAAAATCAGCTGGGAGGCATGCACATGCGAAGTACAGGTAAGTTTGGCTGGGGATTGTGTGCCCACACAAATGGCTCTGCGTGCCACCTGTGGCACACATGCCATAGTTTCGCCATCATGGATCTAGGATAAGTAGAGGTTCTATTCACCAAGGAAAATAGATTGTTAATTTTATTATTATGGTTCATTTTACAGTAGCTAGATGTTCACACTGTATTCAGTATTTTTGTCCATCTAGAATAGAATAGAATAGAATAGAATAGAATAGAATAGAATAGAATAGAATAGAATAGAATAGAATAGAATGCTTTATTGGCCAAGTGTGATTGGACACACAAGGAATTTGTCTTGGTGTAAATACTCTCAGTATACATAAAGAAGAAACATTTGTTAAGAATCAAGAATCATAATGTACAACACTTAATGATAGTCATAGGGTACAATCAATATCAAATCATACTAGGAAACAGAGGATACAAGCAACAAAGTTACAGTCACAAGTGGGAGGAGATGGGTGATAAGGAGTGATGAGAAGATTAACAGTAATTGTAGTGTGGACTTTGTAAATAGTTGAACAGTGTTGAGGGGATTATTTGTTTAGCAGAATGATGGCTTTCGGGAAAAAACTGTTCTTATGTCTAGTTGTTCTGGTGTGCAGTGCTCTATAGCATCATTTTGAGGGAAGGAGTTGAAACAGTTTATGTCCAGGATGTGAGGGGTCTGTAAATATTTTCACAGCCATCTTTTTGACTCGTGCAGTATACAAGTCCTCGATTGAAGGTAGATGGGTGGTAATTGTTTTTTCTGCAGTCCTAATTATCCTCTGAAGTCTGTGTCTGTCCTGTTGGATTGCAGAACCAAACCAGACAGTTATAGAGGTGCAGATGATAGACCCAATAATTCCTCTGTAGAACTCAGCAGCTCCTTGGGCACTTTGAGCTTTCTGAGTTGGCACAGAAAGAATATTCTTTGTTGTGCTATTTTAATGATGTTTTTGAAGTCAGGTGTCCATTTTAGGTCATGTGATATAGTAGAACCTAGAAATTTGAAGGTCTCTACTGTTGATACTGTGTTGTCTAATATTGTAAGAGGTGGTAGTATGAGGTTTCTTCTAAAGTCCACCACCATTTCTAAGATTTTGAGTGTGTTCAGTTCCAGATTGTTCCGGTTACACCACGAGGCAAGTTGTATAACCTCCTGTCTGTTTGCAGATTCATCGTTGTCTCGAATGAGACCAATGACTGTTGTCACTATCAAGTTCTCCCCAAGGACCTGGGATAGGTAGATATGGATATTTGATGGTATTAAAGCATCTAAACCACAAGATCTAAGCTGTTCCAAGTCAGGCTGCCTTTTGCAATTGACTGATGGTGATTTTGTGAAGGCTGATAGAGTTCAAGGGGTGCTACAATTGTTTTAGGATTGCAGCCAAGATGCATATTACCATTAGTACTACTTTTGCTTTCTTTTGCCACAGACATTGTATTTCCTTTTGCAGATCTTTGTATTTTGAGATTTTTCTTCAGTTCTTTTTTTTTTGTTCTGCTGTCTCCAGAAACTACCATGTCCACTATCCAGATGTTTTGCCTTTTTGACAATTATTAAATCTGAGGTGTTAAGTGACAGGTGTTGGTCTATTTGAATTCTAAAATCCTAGAGCACTCTAGCTTCTTCCTTTTCTATTGTTTTCCCTATTTTGTGGTGCTACTAGTTCTTGCTTGGAGGCAAATAGAATTTTTTGCAAATATTAAAGGGCACCATTGTTGCTATTTTGTCATGTGGTTGTTTGTAGTCTGCCTGGCAATCTTCTACTATTACTATTACTATTATTATACACAAAAATGACAGTATACACAGCAAACGAGATAACCATGCTGGGTTTCATATCACAAATCACTAGTCGAGCACTTCCCAAGTGTTTAGGACTGCGTGATGTATCGGCGGATTATGCGAGCAGATCCCAGTAAGGTGGCCTTCTGCAGCTGACCAATGGTGATCTTATCAGTGCCAAATGTTTTTAAGTGCTTGCCTAGGTCTTTAGGCACAGCACCCAGTGTGCTGATTACCACTGGAACTACCTGCACTGGTTTATGCCAGACTCTCTGCAGTTCGATTCTCAAGTCCTGATATCTGGTGACTTTTTCAAGTTGTTTCTCATCAATTCTGCTGTCACCAGGTATGACAATGTCGACATTCCACACTTTTTTCTTCTCCACAATTGTGATATCCAGGGTATTGTGTTCCAAAACTTTGTCAGTCTGTATTCGGAAGTCCCACAGTAGTTTTGCATGCTCATTTTCGACCACTTTTTCAGGCTTATGATCCCACCAGTTCTTTGCTACAGGCAGATGGTAGTTGTGACACAAGTTCCAGTGGACCATCTGACCATCTGTGTTGTGACGTTGTTTGTAGTCAGTCTGAGCTATTGTCTTGCAACAGCTCAAATGTGATCAATGGTTTCATCTTCTTCTTTGCAGAGTCTGCATTTGGGGTCATCAGCAGATTTTTCTATTCTGGCTTTGATTACATTCATTCTGATGGCTTGTTCTTGAGCTGCAAGAATCAGGCCTTCTGTTTCTTTCTTCAGTGTTCTGTTGGTCACCCATAACCAGGTCTTTTCCTTATCTACTTTTCCTTGGATCTTTTCAAGGAACTGTCCATGTAGTGCTTTGTTACACCAGCTGTCAGTCCAAGTTTGCATTGCTGTTTTTCTATATTGATTCTTGGTTTGCTGCACTTTGAACAGCTTCCTCCTGTTGATCTCCATCAAAGCTGGTTCAACACTGTCTTTCACATAATCTACCAGAACATGCTTCTCTTCTTCAACTGTCTGCTTCACTTGCAAAAGTCCTCTGCTGCCTGTTTTTCTGGGCAAATATAGCCTATCAACATCACTACACAGGTCCAGCACATAATGTATGGTCATTAGTTTTCTTGTTTTCTATCCAAGCTGTCCAACTCTGCCTGTGTCCAGTTTATGATCCCAGCAGTATATCTGATGACGGGTATGGCCCAGGTATTTATAGCCTTGATGGTGTTACCACCATTCAGTTTGCTTTTTAAAAGTTTTCTGACCCTTTGTGTGTATTATTTGCTGACCACATTTTTCACTTGCCCGTGCTTGATATTATCCAGCTGCAGTATGCCTAGGTATTTGTAGGTTTCGGGTTAGTGGCACTTGATAGTTTGTCCATTGGGCATTTCAATTCCATCACTTTCTACGATGTTCCCTTTCTTCAGTGCTACTGTGGCGCATTTGTCCAGGCCAAATTCCATGCTGATGTCAGTGTTGAAAATTTGAACTGTATTGGTCAGTGACTGGATTTCAATTTCTGATTTTCTGTATAACTTCAGATCATCAATGTACAGCAGGTGAGAGATTTTCTGTGAATTTTTAGCAGTTTGATAACCCAAGTTAGTTTTCTGTAAAATTGTAGACAGGGGAGGTCATGGCAATGATGAACAGCAAAGGTGACAAAGAATCATCCTGGAAAATCCCTCTTTTGATGTTGACCAGTCCGTAGCTTTTACTTCCAATAAACAGTTCTGTTTTCCAGTGCTTCATCGCATTTGCAGTGAAAGTACCAATGCACTTGCAATATTCCGATGACATCCAGGCACTTGATGATCCAGCTGTGCAGTAGTGAATCAAATGCTTTCTTGTAATCAATCCAAGTTGTATGCATATTTGTTTTTCGGCTTTTGTGGTTCTCTAAAATCATTTTGTCGATCAGGAGGTGATCTTTTGTGCCTCTGCTTCCTCATTTGTTTCCTTTCTGCTCTATTGGCAAGATGTTATTTGCTTCTAGGTAGTCCTGGATCCTGTCAGCTATGATGCCGGTCAGGAGCTTGAACATGGTTGGCAGACACATTATTGGCATGTAATTTGCAGGTGTTGCCCCTTTTGCTGGATCCTTCTGTATCAAATAGGTTTTTCCAGCTGTTAACCATGCACTGATGTTTCCTGTCTACAGCATCTCATTGAATTGTTCGGCCATTTTTCCATGCAGGCTGCTCAGGTATTTGAGCCAAAAGCCATGCATTTGATCATTGCCAGGCGATGTCCAGTTCTTGATTTTTTTCACCCTGTTGCTTATCATTTCAGTAGTTATTTCCAGTTGGTCCATTTTGTTCTTGGAGAATTTCATCTCAAAGTCTCTAATCCACCCAGCATTTTTGTTGTAACATTTCTCAGTCTCCCATAGGTCTTTCCAAAACTGAGTGGATGGCGTTTTTTCAGGTTTTTCAATTTTCATATCCCCCATCTGATTCAGATTCTGATAGAACCGTCTTTGGTCTGATTGGAACAATTGATTTTGTTTGTACTGGATGACTCTGGCTTCGTATCTTTCAATTTTTCTTGCTGTTGCTGTTATCTGCTGTTTCACTATTTCCAATGCTTCATCAATTTTTCTTGTGCTGAGCACATATCTTTTTATCAAATGTTTCTTGATCTTGCTGTTCTTCACCTTTTTCTCCTGAAAATGCTTCAAGTTGCTTGTACCTGTTCGCAGGCTCTTGATTTTCAACACCACCCTGATTTTCCACTGTGGTTTTCCAGTTGATTTTTTAACTATTACTATTATTACTATTATTATTACCATTATTATTATTATTATTATTACTACTACTACTACTATTATTATTATTATTTAGAATGTATTATCAGCAAGCCATCATATCATAATTAATACCAGATTCAAGTAAGAAAGTATTGTTAAATTCATAAGTTATTCAAGATCTTGATGGTAGGCAAAGAAAGATATGGATGTTAGATATAGCATAATCTAACAAAAGATTCAGCTATATGATGTCAGATGAAAGAGTCTTTGGACAATCAGATTTGTAGCAAGACTTCTAGGATCAGAGGACAGAATGGATCTCTTTTCACTCTAGGAAGGATAAGGCAGGCAGTGGATTCATTTTACAGGGGAGTAGTGATTGTACTGTCTGCTTGTATCCCTTCCCTTCTTCAAATTATTGTTGTGGCTGTAAAGCATTGGTACACTTCAAGTGCTGGTTTGTAAGGCCCATTGCAGTATGACTAGAAAAGTATGCATTATCAACTCATATAAAGATAGGCCATAGATTATATTCTGTCTTGCAGAAATGAATGTTAAACTAAGCCTCAAAGGGGCTGGCCCTATAATTGTATTCAGCTGAATGCATAATGAAATCTCTGGGATGTGTGTGTGTGTGTGGGGGGGGGGGGTGTATCTGTAAACTACCACTTTGCCTTTTCTCCTTCATCTTCAGTAAGTGCTATGGTTGCAAGAACTTTGTTGCTTTCTTCTGCAAACATTTTCTTTTGGAGAGCAGTTTTTAAGCTGGTCTGAATAATTATATGTATTTGAAAATGAGTGGTTATGCTAAACCACTTTTGAAACAGATGTTTATTCGCTAAGTAAAAAAATGTTAAAACGTTGGAAATTGTTGTTTGAATGAAATCTAATTTAAACTGAGCTCTGAAGACTTCCTGGTATCATAAATAATCAATTTCTATTCCCTAGAATAGTCTTGCATGTTGGCCCCATGGTAAGTCCCAAAAACTGTAGGTGCTTTTGCTAATTGACATAATGTATATCAGCTCCAAATATGATTATAAATGGTCTCTAAATACTTTTGTTTCTGAACATAATCAGCTTATGTCAAAAAGGATTTTGTGTTTTCTGTTGCACTCTCCTAAGATCTGTCAAGGTCAATAATGCCAAAGCTGCACATTTGAGAGAGTTATCCCAGAATAATATACTTCTGAAAAAGAAGAGGTGTTTGCATGTGGAAGCAATCAGACAGCTTTTCAGCATGTTTTGTAATTAATTTTGAAAATACTCTATGTATCACATCAACTTTGAACCAATTTAAGTAAGTATTTCACTAATGATTTGTAAGAAAAAAAATCAAAATGAGAATACAGCAGCAGTAAGACCAAAGTTCAAGATAATACTATAATGCATGTGATTTTACTACAGCGTATTACATTGCCTGTTTGTGTTTCATTTCATTCTTTTCTCTTGATGAATACTAAGAGGGTTGGATCTCTAGAGACTTTTAATTTAATCACACTATACAAAAGAAGAATAATCTGGGTTATTGTTGAAGAAAATAAGAATGAGACTGAGGGACAAGATGTACATTTTCCTTTTGGTTTTTTTCCTGATTTTTGAAAATAGAACTATAATCACAGAAAGATTCTATTTATTGAAACAGTCTCCATTGACTAGTAATAACTTTCTTGGATTTCAAGCAGTACATTATTCAAACTTACCTTCTCCTAAAATATGTGACAATGAGTCTACTGTTCCAAAGCTAAAGAAAATGTGTTGATAATGTAGAATACCAGGTTGGAGCAGAAGGACAGAGGGGAATATTCTGTTCAATGAATGGTAGATATTCTGTCAAATCATAGTGATCTATGTGATCAAATCATTATTTCTGGTTTAGATTTTGACATTTGAGAGAGATCCTAACTTAATCTCATATTCTGAACAATTTTATATGTTGTTTTGTAAGTTGATGACCTTACTAAATACCCAACACTTTCTATTTTATTTATTTAATAGTTTCTATTTTATTATCTATTGTATTATATGAATGTTCAGCAGTGAAACAAATAACTGTTTTAAATGCTATCAACATTCCAGTTTAGAATAGAATAGAATACTTTATTGGCCAAGTGTGATTGGACACACAAGAAATTTGGCTTGGTGTAAATACTCTCAGTATACATAAAGAAAAGATACACTCGTTAAGAATCAAGAATCATAACATACAACACAATGATAGTCATAGGGTACAATCAACAGTCAAATCATGCTAGGAAACAGTCAATATAAATCGTAAGGATACAAGGGACAAAGTTACAGTCATACAATCACAAGTGGGAGGGGATGGGTGATAAGGAGTGATGAGAAGATTAGCAGTAATAGACAATGTACAGTGGCTACATTTATAGGCAACTACAATAATTTCAAACTATATTTTCTAATTAATTCCAATAGAAGAAAACACAATGAAATGGAAAAAGGCTACCAATAACATTCCCTTGTTTTGTCAAGAAATATTATATATAAGGTGAATCAGGAGATATACTGGTATATGGATGTATGTATGTGGGTGGATGGGTGGGTATGTACACCCTCACCCACCCCTGGTATATCTCCCTGGTTCACCTTAATACACAAAAATCATGTGCTATGGATGAACACTTAGACAATTGAAAGTCAGTATCAGGGCAATGCTCAGCAGTTGGAAGGATAAGGAATATAAAGAAATTTAAAGGTGATCTTAGTATGAAATAACTGTTCAGGAGGAATGTAAAGAATCAATTACATAGTCCTGAAGCAAGTGCAGAAAAGAAAACAATTCTGCTTTGATTTTGTTAGCATAAATAACTTCCAAGGTTTCAAGATTCTATTATTCCACTGTAGAATTATAAAGTATTATTCTTGGAATCCCTGAAGTGTCTATGTCTTGATCTTGCCTACTTTAAATGACTGACCTTAGTCTTGAAAGTTTTTACCACTCTCTAATTAGAGAGTAGTAAGGCTTTCTGAGATCTTTTTTTTAAAAGTTTTTTTATTTTTTACACAGACATAAACATAACATAAACATAAAACATAAAACCATCTTTCAATTACATACAGTGTGTCGGTTGATATAAATTTCTTGTGCGCAATCTCTGCAGTCTTTCCCTTCTAATCTAAATTAATCCTCATACTATAAATCCACTATATATATTTATATTGTTATCATTGCTAATTACTTGCTAGACAGTTACTAATATTCCATCATTTTATGCCAGCGAATCACCATTTTAATTTGGCCTACTTTATAGCATTCTTTTCATCATCACCAATCTATTGAAAAATAATATATCCTTACATTACTTCATCTCTACAGTTCTATTATACTTATAGAGTATTATAAAATGTTTCATATCCCTGTTTCTTATCTAACAATTGGTAAAATAAATCCCATATCTTATAAAATTGTCTTCTTGCTCTCTAATTTCAAATGTCAATTTACACATTTCTGCGCACTTCATTATTTTGTTAATAACTTTGTCTTTCATTGGAATTTTCTCATTTTTCCAGTTTTTAGGAAATACAATTGTAGCCACTGTTAATACATTTACAATCAAATACATCAATTCTTGACTGTATATTTCAGGTATGATGCCCAATAAAAATATATCTGGTTTAAATCTATGTGCTTTTTTGTCATTTTTTCCACCATGTGTGAATTTAGTCCAATATCTTTTAGCCTCTGCGCATGTCCACCATATATGGTAGTATGATCCAGGTATCTGATGACACTTCCAGCATTTCTCCAATTTGTTCTTGAACATTCTTGCTATTCTTGCCAGAGGTAAATGCCACCTGTAAAACATCTTATACAAATTCTCTTTATATGCTATTGACTTTGTCAGTTTATAATTTCAAGACCATAATTTTTGCCATTTCTCTAAGTCTATCCCATATCCAAAATTATTTCCAGAAGCAATCATTGTTTCTTTAACTCGTTCTTCTAGTTTAACCTCTAATAAATATCCATATAATTTTTTAATCACCTTTTCATCAGTACCTGTCAAGATTTTATCTAACTCAGTTAATTTATCATAAAAACCTTCTGTTTTAGAGTCTTTCTAATATCTTTTGATCTTAGAGATGGCAACAGAACATCATGGCACAATGCTATGGACAATCAAGTTGCCAGCATCATCAGAATGTAAAACTGGACCCATCCAATCCCACTGTATAGTAAGATAAGATTCCACAGCAATTGGGTGACATTTGCCTGAATCAAGAGCAGCATAGCAACTTGCAGCCTAACCAGTGTCACCTGTCTATGATTGAAATTGGAGGGGAATGGAAGCTCAAGATCAATTTCTAATTTTCATTACCTAATGTAAATTGTTTAAGGCAAGCTAGTCAGAGAGAAAAAAATCTACAAATCACTCCATAGTTGCCATTGTTTTTAGACAGCTTAAAGGTTGCATTGGACCATGCTTCTCATTAAAGGCAATGATCCATTGTCAGATAATTACCAGAACTTCATGTAAAGATTTAGAGCAGCTTTTGATGACTTTGCTAGGAAAACAGTAGCAAATCAATGACTATATAATCCAGACACTGAAAAATAGTGGGGGGGTTGTTAGTATAAAAAGAGAGAAAGAAACTTGAATGGACTTTCAAGATTCTAATTTTATATTCTAGAACATATCTACATTAAGAGCCTCGGTGGCACAGTGGTTAGAGTGCAGTACTGAAAACTACTTCTGCTGACAGCCAGCTGCCTTCAATTTGGCAGATTGAATCCCACCAGGCTCAAGGTTGACTCAGCCTTTCATCCTTCTGAGGTTGGTAAAATGAGGACCCAGATTATTGGGGGCAATATGCTGACTCTAAAACAATTTAGAGAGGCCTGTAAAGCACTATAAAGTGGTATATAAGTCTAAGTGCTATTGCTATATCCAGAGCTGAAGAAGCTTCTTGGATGAGAACCTAATATTTTCAAAGAAAAACCAGAAAGTCCAGCTGCCTCTTGAAAAAGCACCTTTGGGACAACCATGACTTGGATGACTGATAATCTCCATAGACATTTAGTGATACACTTTGGGATGAACACCCTTCAAATCAGAGCTGAAAAAGCTTCTTGGAAGAGAAGCTAAATGTCTCTAAAGAAAAATGAGAAAAAACAGTTGCCTCTTGAAAAAAGACTTTTGGGATATCAAAATGGTATTAAATAATTTGTTTTTAAATTATGTAGAAGAATAATTAAAAACTTCCTTTAGAAGCTGTATTTTGCAGTCTTTTGTTACATCACATACTGGATTTATGACACAAGTCTGACAGGTGATCATGCAGCAAATATTGTCAAAAATCCTTCTAGAAGGCTTGCAATTTAATTAGGAATTTGTTATTATTAATGCTTATCAGATACCATACTTCATTTTAAATATTATTGAAAACCAGCCTCAAAACGTTAATTACCACAGACAAGTCACAATTTAAATTAGTATCAGCCAACTTCAAATTCATTATAAATTAGGAGTATATGTTTTGTATATTCCTGACACTAGTGCATCATTCATCAAAACTCAAAGGCATCTCAAATGTTATTTTTCTGTGCCTATTCAAGAGAGGAATAATTTCAAGTCATCCATCTTTGCTATTTGGTGGAATGCTTTTCAGTATAGCTGTTGCATATGCAGGCAACTAGTGCTATTCATTCTGTGTTTGACAGGTTGAAAACTATGTTTATAGACTGTTCAATCATTTGGACCAACATATGTAAGTGTCTGGGAAAATTCTGGAACATAAAAACAACCATTTGGTAACAGAATTTTCCACTGTTAGAAATGTGAATGTGAATAGTATCAGATAATGTAGGTAAAACAAAGCTATGTATTAGACAGTTAGCAAAATATCTCATTTAACTGTAGTTAATGACTCAAACCAGCTGGATTTAATTTGTCTTTTGGAATGTATACAGCTGAATGGCAGAGTTTTTCAGCTCACATTCTAAAACTAATGCAATTATGGCAAACTTTTTGGGCTTGGTCAGTGGTGTATTAACCATTAAGCAGACTAAGCATGTGCTTAAGGCACCAGGCCCAAAGGGGGCACCACAAAAACTTTTATGTAGCCTAAACTTGGCTTTGTTTCTACAGTATGTACAAAGAAGGGGGGCACCAATATTTGTCAGTGCTTGAGCACCAGTGGGCTTGGTACATCAAAAATAAAATGCCTAACTTGACAAACACACATCCAAATAGAAGAGAAACAATTCTATTTCTTCCCTCCATCTAGACCCTCCCAAACAGTGACACACAGCAGCAGTGCCAAGGCTTGGCCTGAAGTGAAGGCAGGAATCTTTATGCCATTATAGCATTATGCCATTCCCCAAGCCACAGAAGCCTTGGGGAATGGTGTGATTGACCCTATGTCCCAGCATTCTCTAGGGCCCACTTCATGCAACTTACTTTCAGAGAGCATTCTCTTTCTCACAAGTCCCTGCAGCTATCCTGCTCTAGGTTGCATGAAGCCTTTGTTTCTTTTTCTTCAGCATCTGAAGAAAAAGAAAACAATGTGGAAGCACACCACATTCTTGCACATTTTTTAAGAGGTTCCATATGTCACATGGGAACATGGCACAACAAAATCAAGTGGATGGATAAATGATCAGTACTTATCATCAGGGCTTGTGATTATGATGTTACCTAGTTTGGGTAATGAAATGTCTACCAGAAAATAAGCAAACTTAGAGAGCACTAAAGACTCCACATGTCAACTCTGAGCTACAAATATTTTCCTTTATTAGGAGATATTATATTATTATATTAAATATTATTCTTCATATGCATATGAAATCAAGGATCTTACAAAGGAAATTAATCCAGTAGATTTTAAGCAGTGTGATTGCATGAAATAGTGTAACTTGGGCAACTAAGATTTATGAACTTCAGCTATATGTTGAAATACACTCTCACTGTGTGGTCCTTGGTGTTATATGAGCTTGGTTGTTTTCTTACAAACATTTCATTTACCAAATTAGGTAATTTCAGCATCAGTGCTTGTAGAGAATGTGATTATTTGAGG
Organism: Bungarus multicinctus; assembly: GCA_023653725.1. Taxonomy (NCBI): domain Eukaryota; kingdom Metazoa; phylum Chordata; class Lepidosauria; order Squamata; family Elapidae; genus Bungarus; species Bungarus multicinctus. The sequence continues at coordinate 240,075,316 of CM042834.1, forward strand.
TATTGTTTGCAGTATTTTTTGCTTCTTGATTGATGGTCAAATGTTAATCTTAAACATGTTAAAGCCAAGTGTTGTGGGTAGCCGGCAGCAGGTGCAGACAGCTGAGGAGACCGAGGACTCAGATGATGGCCAGGACCATTAGGGAGTGAACTGCTGCCTTCAGAGATTGTGGGGCCTGGCAACAGCAATGAGAAGATTCCCAAGGAGCTTGTGCCAAGTGTGTGTGTGTGTAGGGCTGCTCGCAGGAAAGAGCAGCTGCAGCAACATGGGCAACTCAGGAGTAAAGCTGCAAGGTAATGCCCCCTCCCTCAAGAAGATAAAAACCAGCTCTGAATCGGAGGTTCTTTGTAGGAAGCAAAGACATTTTGAAACTCGAGCCTCATGAACATTGCAGTATCTTAGTTGGTATTTGAAGACGTTTGTGTTGTAAAATATTTCTAGGTAACCTTATTTGTTATTCTTGGCAGCCTCGCACAGTTTTGGCAAGGCTTGTGCTTATCAAAGTTAATTAGTTTGCAGCAGTCTTTTAACCAGGGATTCGTAAGAATCATTAAAAAGTTTCTGTTCCCTTTGGTTCATGTTTGTTTTATTGGAAAAGGGTTTGGATCAGAACACCAAGTCCCAAAAATCTAGAGAGTTCTTGGAAGCTGGCACTCAGACAAATTGGTCATCAACATAGATAAATAGCATCTACATATCATTCAAAAGGAAGGAATAAAACCAAAAGACCAAAACACCTCCTCATCAGTAATCAACAAATGAACAAAGACATCAAGATTAACATGAGATCAACAATCAAGAAGCAAACAATTACTGCAATCAAGGAATTGTTTAGCTAGTAACAGTAAACAACAGCCCAATCAAGGAACTACCAAGACTACTTCCAGCAACACTGACAGGGCAAGTACATAAAATGAGACCAGGCACCGCTCCCTATTACCACAAATGTTATCTAGTTTGGTAATGAAACATCGGCAAGAAAACAACCAAGTTCAGCTTGGTTGGTGCATCACACCACAATTCAACCCTGAGCTACAAGTATTCTATCCATGCCTTTCACATTATGTAGATTTGCAAGTCTTAATATTCCATTTGATTTTGTCATTATCAGAATCAACACAAAATTTAAACAGGCTGAGATGTGAGGCAAAGCAGAATTTGCTTTCTGAGTTCAATGATAGCTGTATTTAATACATTTTTCTTTAGCAAAACTGCCTAGTATACTATATATATAAGATTGAGAGTATCTTGGTAACGTTTTGACGAGGTATCACTCGCCATCTTTAGGCTGGTGCTTTCGGCTTTGTGCTTGTGCAAGCAAAGCATGATTGGAGCTGCCATCTCTCTATAAATACTGATGGGGAGGTTGGTTGTGTTGTCATTTCTTGATTGGTTGATGGAGTTGATGTTTGCAGATTGGCTGGCTTTTTTGTAAGAATATGTGTGGCCGAGGTATTGGCTGTGTGTCTATCAGCCTTCTGTGTTGTAACTACCTGGGTAATGGGCTGTGTGATGACCTTCTATGGGGGTGCCATAACATGAATAAACGGGATGATGCCTCCCACCTACCAGACATCTGGAAACTAGCTCTTATCAACAAACAAGTCCTAGCCACAAAAACCAACACCGGACCCAAAATAACACATGACACCACCACCATTCTCCCTTACCAGACTCAAACCCAAACCCATCCCATACACAAAAGACAACCACTGTCCAGGAACCAGACCATGGCTGCATCACCAGCTGCTACACAACCCAACCCCCAAACCAAGCAAACGGACACACGCCATGAACACATAGCCAGGCCTCAAACTCGAAGCCAAACCAAAACCTGGAACATCACATCACAGCCACCCGCTCAGGATATCACATCACGGAACTCAGGAGGTTACACCACAAAACCTCAGGGGATTGCAACACAGCCAACGATCCAGGTGATTACAGCACAAGACCCAGGATACCAAAACAATAGAACTCAGAAGATCATCACACAGCCCATTACCCAGGTCGTTACAACACAGGACACTGATAGACATATAGCCAATACCTCAGCCACACATGTTCTTACGAAAAAGCCAGCCAATCTGCAAACATCAACTCCATCAACCAATCAATCACCAAGATACTCTCAATCTTACACGGGAAAAGACCCTGCATGCTAATATATGTATCCTTTCTTGATCATTTTGTATAACTTGTTAAGAAATTTATTTTTATACCTGGTCTTTTAAACATTTGGCAAAATAATAAAGTAGCATGCAGGTGATCAATGCAAGAAGTTTATTTTATCTGACAAGTAACGCAAGTGCATTACCATGAAATTATATATGAAATAATTGGGCCACAATTTACACTGTGCCATGGATGAAAATGAACAAAGCACTCATACTAACTCAGTGACCAAATAAGCAGAGGATTTCTGCTTTATTCTATTGATGGAAATTATACAATCCTATTTTTGCTCAAAATCCAGAAACTGTTTTAATGGCAAAAGTGAATGTTGTATATTCAATTAAATATTTAAGAAGGAATATTTAAGGAAAAGCTATTAACAGAATCTTACCATTTTGTAACATTTTACATATGAAATTATATTCCCAATTATAATGGTGCTGAGATTAAGTTCTTGATCAAGCATCATTGATGACCCAGAACTGTCTGAATTTATAATGATATTTATTAAAGAGGAACTATCATTAATGAATTAATGAACCTAACTAAATAAATTTTAAAGTGCTGACTGATAATTTTCACCTTTTTGAAAAGTATATATAGTTATTGAGGATGATAGTTAATTTTATTCACAATGTTAGGTTCTCCTCCACCACCACCACACCTAGGGACACACTACATACCTCAATTTAAAAAATACAGTTTGGTCTAAACTATAAAATAAATTATAAGTAGTTATATCATTTTGCTATTCAGGATAAGCACAGCATAACTAATTAGTTGTCTGGTACCACTATCATTGACATGCTTGTATCCTCTGTTTCCTAGTATGATTTGATGTTGATTGTACCCTGACTATTATTAAGTGTTGTACATTATGATTCTTGATTCTTAATGAATGTTCCTTCTTTATGTATACTGAGAGTATTTACACCAAGACAAATTCCTTGTGTGTCCAACACTTGGCGAATAAAGTATTCTATTCTATTCTATTCTATTCTATTCTATTCTATTCTATTCTATTCTATTCTATTCTATTCTATTCTATACCAATGCTTCTGAAATAATACATAAGTAGACACAAATCTCGTAAAGAGAAAAAAATGGGAGGCATATCTTAGTTTGACAATCTTTTCAGACATGATCATAATGCCACAAAAGTTGTGATAATCTCATAAAACCATCAATTTTCATGAGATTCTAAATCTCTGAAATCCCATATAATTCTATATGAATATGAAAAACTGATGAGAAATCAGCCATTTTCAAATTATTTTCATTTAATGTTTGTGTTTTGTGGATGGTATCTAGGAATGTTCTCAGTGTCTTGGTGCTGGTAGGTCCATGTCTGGGGTTTAAATGCCACATTTGCTTGACTTCCATTTTGAATTATGTAAATATAAATATGAACAGATGTGTAATTTTTACTGATGACTCATTGGACGAGGATGTTTAGCAATAGCTGGATCGAACCAAGACAAGCCAGTTGGGTACAGCTTTCTGATCAAATTGTAGTGTCCTGTATATAATATAATAATTCTGAGAATGTGATTTCTCAATTATGCATGAGAACTTAATACTATAGCTGGAATCTTGAATCAATCTCTGGATCTGTCAAAAGGTAGCTGTGCTCTTTTCTGATTAGTGGAGAAAGTCTTGCACTGAACTCATTGCTACACATGCAAATCTGAACAGCCTATTTGGAAATAGAAAAGTTTGCATCAGTCTTCTTCTTTCTGCCAGCATAGAACATGACAGCCATGGGCTATGTATAGTATATAGATATAAAGCCAGTTAGTATAGTGCAACAGATTTCCATGCTACATGAATAATAATCCTTTTAAAATTTTCAGTGGATGTTGGGTGTTTTGTTTTTGTTTTCATTTGTCAGTTTAGGGCTTCAATAAATCCAAATTGCCTTGATGATGGAATAATACAGGCATTATATTCTTGCTCATGTGCACACACCTGCTCTATTTGGCATTAGAGGACCAGACATCATCTAGCAATCTATCCTACAGCAAACATCTAGACTTTATTTGTGAGTTTTTCTAGCAAAGATAAAACTGTACATATGTTGACAAACATCTGCTCTTTCCCCCAATATTGTCAGTAAATTGAGAAGATTTTGCCAGTATAGTGTCACATTTTGCTAGATATCAGAAGGTCTTCATTTGAACATCCAGTACGGAAAGATCACTACACTAGCAGTATTTTTTATTCTACAAGTAGTTATAGAGGAAGGAAGAGAGGCCCAGCATGGCTAACTCATCACTTAAACAATCAGAGATTTTTCCTGCAGGCAATCAAGTAAATATTTGTCAATTCAAATACATTTCAAGTTGTAAGTCATTCATTCTCAAGATTTTGTACATTTCTGTTAAAAGTCAAAATATTATGTGATTTTGCATGAGATGCAAGATTATTTTTTAAAAATAAAACTTTAGGGTGATATGGATGCCATGTAGGGTACTTATTTAACTTATCACTTGCTTAACCTATAAATATGATATACATATAGGCATATAAATGTCAGTAAAGCATAAAGCCATACTAGATATTTGCTTCCCTTATTATCAAACAATGATTTAAAATTCAGTTGCATGTCATGTAAAGGCAGCGTGACCTATCATTTATATTCTATGGAATTATTTTCAGTGACAAGCCAAATTTATTCTCAAAGTAATTCCAGTGAGGTCATAGAATGAATGATGGGTACATCTGAGCATAAGTCTTCAGAAGTTATCTTTTTCATTATCTTTTTCATGTTTTGAGTCCTACAGAATTAGCAAGAATTTTGTTTCAAATTGAACTTTTTAATCTGTCTATATTTGCTCAGTTCTTTTGATGAACAACAATCTACATCTATGCATAATAATAATTTAGGGGATAATGATTTAAATCAATATGGAACAAACATAAACATATGTTGTGACTTATCCACATGGTGTTGCTTTGCTCTTGACCTGTGCACATAGATGAGGAAATTGTCTTCAGCTGTTCCAGAGTTTTTCCTCTTCTCTTCATGCTATATTTACCTTGAAAGTGTATACATTTTCCCATTTGTTATCAAAAGGCATACATTTGTGTTATGGTTGCTAATATAGTCAGAGTGGGATCTTGGCACTGCATTTCATGGTTATTTTGGCTTGGATTGCAAGAACTAGCAGATACTTGGCATTCTGTCCTCATTACACTTTAGTTTGTGTGCAGTTCGACATGCAGCTAAACTCACCTGTCCTACAATAAACAGACCTTGTGCGTAGGTTTGAATGCTTATTGAAAGAACAGGATATGGTGAAACTGGGAAAAATAGGAATACATACAATAAAAACCAAATACAAGATAGGCAGTATTGGGTTACTGCTGAACATAACAATTAATAAATACAAGCAATCTCACCAGCAATGCTCTGTATTGTGAGATGTGGGTTTGGATGACCATATGCCACAGATTTTGACGGATTCTTATTTGTGCTTCTGCCTTCTCCAAATGCTAAAGGAAATGGAATGTAGATTCCCAGTGTATACTTGTTTGAGAGTGCAGGCTGATGGGTAATGAGATGGGGTCAGCTTCAAACAATACATTTGATATTTGTCTCTTCGGCCACTAGATGGGCTAGAGAGTAAAAACAGTATATAAAACTTGGTCCTTAACACCAATAAGACCAAGGAGCTTATAGTCGACTATAGAAAGAACAGATCAGACATCCAATCCTTGCTTATCAATGCAGCGCGAGTGGAGCAAGTGGCCAGTTTTAAGTTTCTGGGTGTTACCATAAAAGAGGATCTGACCTGGGGTGCTCACATTGCAGCGCTGGTCAAAAGGGCCCAGCAGAGATTATACTATCAGAGACTTCGCAGAAAACAACAACTGAATGAAAACCTGCTGGTGACCTTCTATCGCTGCACCATAGAGAGAATTTTAATTTTTACTGCACCTCTGTATGGTTTTCCATTTGCACAGTGGCAGATAGGAAGCACTCCAGAGGGTTGTCATTGCCTGGAAGATCATGGTTGCTGTCTCCCCTCTTTGGAAGAGCTTTATAGCTCCCTCTGCCTTAAGAAAGTTCAAAACATTCTCAAAGATCCATCTCATCCTAGGAACCCCTTTTTTTTGAACTATTACCATCTGGCAGATGGTATAAAATAATACAAACAAGGACAATAGGCTGAAAAACAGCTTCTATCCCAGGGCAGTAACTCTTTTGAATTCTGCTGTATAGTGCAGTGTTGGTGTGGTGTCAGAAGTTTTCCGTTCAATGTGTGGAGGGTGAAGGATGTGTGTTTGTGTTTATTTTCATGGTCATGATGTGCACTGCAGATGGTGTTTGATTTTATTGTATGAGGTGCAATGACAATAAACTAAACTAAAAGTTATATGCTGCATGACACTTAGCTTCCACAGAAATATCTGTCTTCACATTTTAGGCTAACTTTTTATATGCAGGTTTAGCATATATATATATATATATATATATATGGATCTTTGGTTCTTCGGGTTTTCTCCCGCGTAGAGTTGGAAATATCTAGGCGACGTTTCGATGAAGTCTCATTCATCATCTTCAGGCTTGTGTCTTCGGTCTTGTGCTTCTCAGAGTGATGTGAGCTTGCAGCTGCTTCTTCCTTTTAACTACTAGTGGGGGTGTGACTTGATTGGGTGGGGCTTGGCTGTGTTCTGATTGGGTGGGGTGTGTTCTCATTGGTTGGGGGTTTGGCTGTGTTCTGATTGGTTGGGGGGTTGGCTGTGTTCTGATTGGCTGGGGGGATGTTCTGTTCTGGTGGGGGTTTGATTGTACTCAGGTTAGTACTCAGTTGCTGGGGGATTTGAGCTGGTGAGCTGTGATCCTGTTGTTGGCTTCGCGTTCGTGGTCGTGCCACATCTTCATGGTGGGCATCAGTTCCCTTCATGTATGGGTTGGGGGGGTTTGAAGCAGGTAGTGATGCAGCTGTGGTACGGCTTCTGGTCCGTGGTCGTGTTTCATCTTCTGTGTGGGTGTGAGTCTGCTTTCTGCGTGGAAGTGTGGTGGTAGTTTCTTGTGTGGCCCTCGTGGGTGTGGGTCTGGTGTCCTTTATGTTAGGTACTCTTTGTTAATGAGGGCGGGTTTCCAAATGGCTGGTAGGCGGGAGGTGTCATCTCGTTTATTCATGCTGTGTGGGCGTTTTTCTATCTCTATGGCTTCTCTGATTATTCTGTTGTTGAAGTGTTCAGTTTTGGCGATAGTTCTGGTATTTTTAAAGTCAATCTTGTGTCCTGTGGCTTTGAGGTGTTGGACCAGGGAAGAGGTCGGTTCTTCTTTTTTGATTGAGTTCTTGTGTTCTTCACTGCGTGCACTTATCCTTCTGTTAGTTTGTCCATGTATGTGGTGGGGCAGGAGGTGCACGGGATTTCGTATACTCCTTGGTTTTCTAACTCGATTTTGTCTTTAGGGTTCTTAGGATGGTGGATATTTTTCCGTTGTGCAGAATGCTGTTTTATGTTGTGTTTTTGGAGGATCTTGCTGATTTTGTCTGTAGTGCCTTTTATATATGGGAGGAGGGCTTTGCCAGTTTCTTGTTCTCTATCTTGGATTTTGGTTGGGGTTTCTTTTGGATTAGGTGAGTAATCTTTCTCTTTGAAATCCATTTGCTGTTAGTACGTTAGTGAGAGTGTGTAGTTCGGTTTTTAGGTGTTGTTCATCGGCTAAGCATTTTGTTCTGGAGATGAGTGTCTCAGCTACGGAATTGATCTGTGCTGGGTGGTGGTGTGAGAGTGCGTGTAGATAGCGGTTTGTATGTGTTTTCTTCTGGTAGATGGTGTGTCCTAGGGAGCCATTGGATTTTTTGTATACTAAGACATCTAGGAAGGGAAGTTGATTGTTAGCTTCTGTTTCCATGGTGAATTGTATTTTGGGGTGTAGGCTGTTGAGGTGTGTGAGGAAGTTGTTCAGTTTTTTCTTTCCCGTGTGGCCAGATTATGAAGGTGTCATCTACGTATCTGAGCCAGAGTTTGGGTTTGTGATCATATTTTTCTAGAGCTTGTGTTTCAAAGTGTTCCATGTAAAGGTTTGCGATGGACAGGTGAGAGGGGTGATCCATGGGTGCTCCTTCTATTTGTTTGTATTTTTGTCCATTGTAGGTGAAGTATGTATTGGATAGGCAGTGGTTGGTCAGATCTAGGATGTGCTTGGGGGGTTGTATTTATTTTGGATGGCTGTCAAGGCTTCTTTTATAGGCACTTGGGTGAAGAGGGATATGACATCGAAGCTCACTAATAGATCGCTGGGTTGTAAGTTTTGTTTCTTTATGATCTCGATGAACTGGAATGAGTTTCTACATGTGAGTTGATGGATTCAGCATAGGGCTGTAGTGTTTGGCGAGAAATTTGGCTAGGTTTGTAGAGGTGAGCCTATGGAGCGACTATAGGTCTAAGTGGGGTTCCTTCTTTGTGTATCTTGGGGAGACCATAAAGCTTAGGGCATCTGGATGATTTCTCTCTGGGTATGATTCTTTGCTGGATTTCTTCGCTGATGGGGGAGGCTTTTATTTTGGATCTGGTGATTTTTTCTAGGTAGGTGTGGGGTCCTGTGTTTAGGGGTTTGTATGTGGGGTCTTGGAGTAGGTTGGTTAACTTGGTTTGATAGTCAGATGTGTTTCATAACCACTGTCGCGTTGCCCTTGTCTGCTGGTAGGATTATTATGCTGGTGTCTTTTTCAGGTTAAGTAAGCAGTTGTTCTTCTTGGATAAGTTGCTTTTGGGTGGTTTGCTAGTGCAGAGGATGTTGGTAATTTCGAGTCTGGATTCTGTTCGCATCATCAGGGTTGGTTTTGGTCAGGCTGGTTTCAACTCCCGCATATGATGGTTTCCGTGGGAATGTGTTTGGGAGCGACAGCAAAGTTGAATCCTTTCGAAAGGACAGTTGGTTTCGGCTTCGCTGAGGATCTTGTCTGAGATGTTGTGCACTGTTTGTTTCATGTGTGGCTGTGAGGGGGGAGGAGTTTGTTTCTGGCATTGTTGTAGTTTTCTGAGTTTGTTGGTGTGTGTGTCTGTCTTGAGGGTGGTCTGTGTTTCGGCTCTCCAGACAGCGAGTTGTTTGATTTTGTCCCAAAGTGCAGGGGTGATCTTGTTGCTGAGTCTGAGGTGAAGTGTGAGGAGATCTTTGTTGATTTGGTCTAGGAGGAATCTTTTTGTGTGAAGTTCATTTCTGATTAGGGCCAATTCTGTTCTTTTTAGGATGCGTTTGGTGGCTGCTGTGTTGGTGTGGAATTTCAATTGGAAGCTTATGGGGATTAAATTTGATCTCGGCAGTTGCGTAGGAATGCAAGGTCACATAAAATGGAAGCTCTTTGGACTTCAAGTTTTTCGTAAGTCCTGGTCAGATGGTGGGTTTCTCCCCGTAGAGGTGCAATATTTAGTTTTCGGAGATTTTCGCGGGTATTTGTATGGGGATCTTTGGTTCTTCGGTTTTCTCCCGCGTAGAGTTGGAAATATCTAGGCGACGTTTTGATGAAGTCCATTCATCATCTTCAGGCTTGTGTCTTCGGTCTTGTGCTTCTCAGAGTGATGTGAGCTTGCAGCTGCTTCTATCCTTTTAACTACTAGTGGGGTGTGACTTGATTGGGTGGGGGCTTGGCTGTGTTCTGATTGGGTGGGGTGTGTTTCATTGGTTGGGGGTTTGGCTGTGTTCTGATTGGTTGGTGGGTTGGCTGTGTTTGATTGAGCTGGGGGTGATGTTCTGTTCTGGTGGTGGTTTGATTGTACTCAGGTAGACTCAGTTGCTGGGGGATTTGAGCTGGTGAGCTGTGATCCTGTTGTTTGGCTTCGCGGTCGTGGTCGTGCACATCTTCATGGTGGGCATCAGTTCCCTTCATGTATGGGTTGGGGGGGTTTGAAGCAGGTAGTGATGCAGCTGTGGTACGGCTTCTGGTCCGTGGTCGTGTTTCATCTTCTGTGTGGGTGTGAGTCTGCTTTCTGCGTGGAAGTGTGGTGGTAGTTTTTTACTCACCTAATCCAAAAAGAAACCCCAACAAAATCCAAGATAGAGAACAAGAAACTGGCAAAGCCCTCCTCCCATATATAAAAGGCACTACAGACAAAATCAGCAAGATCCTCCAAAAACACAACATAAAAACAGCATTCTGCACAAACGGAAAAATATCCACCATCCTAAGAAACCCTAAAGACAAAATCGAGTTAGAAAACCAAGGAGTATACGAAATCCCGTGCACCTCCTGCCCCACCACATACATTGGACAAACTAACAGAAGGATAAGTGCACGCATTGAAGAACACAAGAACTCAATCAAAAAAGAAGAACCGACCTCTTCCCTGGTCCAACACCTCAAAGCCACAGGACACAAGATTGACTTTAAAAATACCAGAACTATCGCCAAAACTGAACACTTCAACAACAGAATAATCAGAGAAGCCATAGAGATAGAAAAACTCCCACACAGCATGAATAAACGAGATGACACCTCCCGCCTACCAGCCATTTGGAAACCCGCCCTCATTAACAAAAGAGTACCTAACATAAAGGACACCAGACCCACACCCACGAGGGCCACACAAGAAACTACCACCACACTTCCACGCAGAAAGCAGACTCACACCCACACAGAAGATGAAACACGACCACGGACCAGAAGCCATACCACAGCTGCATCACTACCTGCTTCAAACCCCCCCAACCCATACATGAAGGGAACTGATGCCCACCATGAAGATGTGGCACGACCACGAACGCGAAGCCAAACAACAGGATCACAGCTCACCAGCTCAAATCCCCCAGCAACTGAGTCTAACCTGAGTACAATCAAACCCCCACCAGAACAGAACATACCCCCAGCCAATCAGAACACAGCCAACCCCCCAACCAATCAGAACACAGCCAAACCCCCAACCAATGAGAACACACCCCCACCCAATCAGAACACAGCCAAGCCCCCACCCAATCAAGTCACACCCCCACTAGTAGTTAAAAGGAAGAAGCAGCTGCAAGCTCACATCACTCTGAGAAGCACAAGACCGAAGACACAAGCCTGAAGATGATGAATGAGACTTCATCGAAACGTCGCCTAGATATTTCCAACTCTACGCGGGAGAAAACCCGAAGAACCAAAGATCCACATACAAATACCCGCGAAAATCTCCGAAAACAAATATATATATATATATATATATATATACTTTGTATCAGCTTAAAAACCTTACATATATATATATATATATATATATATATATATGTAAGGTTTTTAAGCTGATAATTTTAAATAATAAATAATATATATATATATATATATATATATATATATATACTTTGTATTACAACACCCTGTTAAGCCCCAATTAAGGGAGAAAGCATACTGCTTTCTTTTCTGTCTTTCGGCTCATCACCAGAGACCATACCAACAGAAAGCTATTTGTTTCGTTGCCTTTTGTTTACATGTGTGTAAGGTTTTTAAGCTGATAATTTTAAATAATAAATAAGGGAGACTAGTATAGATCTATTTCGAGCTAGTTAGCTCTCTTCAGCTAGCCATACCCTTACTGGGATTCGAACCAGGGAAGTATTACATGTGAGGCAGTTGTAATTGCCACTACACCACTGGTTCTCTCCTTATCAGCTCAGGCAGGGGAATAAGTATATACTTTGTATTACAACACCCTGTTAAGCCCCAATTAAGGGAGAAAGCATACTGCTTTCTTTTCTGTCTTTCGGCTCATCACCAGAGACCATACCAACAGAAAGCTATTTGTTTCGTTGCCTTTGTTTACATGTGTGTAAGGTTTTTAAGCTGATAATTTTAAATAATAAATAAGGGAGACTAGTATAGATCTATTTCGAGCTAGTTAGCTCTCTTCAGCTAGCCATACCCTTACTGGGATTCGAACCAGGGAAGTATTACATGTGAGGCAGTTGTAATTGCCACTACACCACTGGTTCTCTCCTTATCAGCTCAGGCAGGGGAATAAGTATATACTTTGTATTACAACACCCTGTTAAGCCCCCAATTAAGGGAGAAAGCATACTGCTTCTTTTCTGTCTTTCGGCTCATCACCAGAGACCATACCAACAGAAAGCTATTTGTTTCGTTGCCTTTTGTTACATGTGTGTAAGGTTTTTAAGCTGATAATTTTAAATAATAATAAGGGAGACTAGTATAGATCTATTTCGAGCTAGTTAGCTCTCTTCAGCTAGCCATACCCTTACTGGGATTCGAACCAGGGAAGTATTACATGTGAGGCAGTTGTAATTGCCACTACACCACTGGTTCTCTCCTTATCAGCTCAGGCAGGGGAATAAGTATATACTTTGTATTACAACACCCTGTTAAGCCCCAATTAAGGGAGAAAGCATACTGCTTTCTTTTCTGTCTTTCGGCTCATCACCAGAGACCATACCAACAGAAAGCTATTTGTTTCGTTGCCTTTTGTTTACATGTGTGTAAGGTTTTTAAGCTGATAATTTTAAATAATAAATAAGGGAGACTAGTATAGATCTATTTCGAGCTAGTTAGCTCTCTTCAGCTAGCCATACCCTTACTGGGATTCGAACCAGGGAAGTATTACATGTGAGGCAGTTGTAATTGCCACTACACCACTGGTTCTCTCCTTATCAGCTCAGGCAGGGGAATAAGTATATACTTTGTATTACAACACCCTGTTAAGCCCCAATTAAGGGAGAAAGCATACTGCTTTCTTTTCTGTCTTTCGGCTCATCACCAGAGACCATACCAACAGAAAGCTATTTGTTTCGTTGCCTTTTGTTTACATGTGTGTAAGGTTTTAAGCTGATAATTTTAAATAATAAATAAGGGAGACTAGTATAGATCTATTTCGAGCTAGTTAGCTCTCTTCAGCTAGCCATACCCTTACTGGGATTCGAACCAGGGAAGTATTACATGTGAGGCAGTTGTAATTGCCACTACACCACTGGTTCTCTCCTTATCAGCTCAGGCAGGGGAATAAGTATATACTTTGTATTACAACACCCTGTTAAGCCCCAATTAAGGGAGAAAGCATACTGCTTTCTTTTCTGTCTTTCGGCTCATCACCAGAGACCATACCAACAGAAAGCTATTTGTTTCGTGCCTTTTGTTTACATGTGTGTAAGGTTTTTAAGCTGATAATTTTAAATAATAAATAAGGGAGACTAGTATAGATCTATTTCGAGCTAGTTAGCTCTCTTCAGCTAGCCATACCCTTACTGGGATTCGAACCAGGGAAGTATTACATGTGAGGCAGTTGTAATTGCCACTACACCACTGGTTCTCTCCTTATCAGCTCAGGCAGGGGAATAAGTATATACTTTGTATTACAACACCCTGTTAAGCCCCAATTAAGGGAGAAAGCATACTGCTTTCTTTTCTGTCTTTCGGCTCATCACCAGAGACCATACCAACAGAAAGCTATTTGTTTCGTTGCCTTTTGTTTACATGTGTGTAAGGTTTTTAAGCTGATAATTTTAAATAATAAATAAGGGAGACTAGTATAGATCTATTTCGAGCTAGTTAGCTCTCTTCAGCTAGCCATACCCTTACTGGGATTCGAACCAGGGAAGTATTACATGTGAGGCAGTTGTAATTGCCACTACACCACTGGTTCTCTCCTTATCAGCTCAGGCAGGGGAATAAGTATATACTTTGTATTACAACACCCTGTTAAGCCCCAATTAAGGGAGAAAGCATACTGCTTTCTTTTCTGTCTTTCGGCTCATCACCAGAGACCATACCAACAGAAAGCTATTTGTTTCGTTGCCTTTTGTTTACATGTGTGTAAGGTTTTTAAGCTGATAATTTTAAATAATAAATAAGGGAGACTAGTATAGATCTATTTCGAGCTAGTTAGCTCTCTTCAGCTAGCCATACCCTTACTGGGATTCGAACCAGGGAAGTATTACATGTGAGGCAGTTGTAATTGCCACTACACCACTGGTTCTCTCCTTATCAGCTCAGGCAGGGGAATAAGTATATACTTTGTATTACAACACCCTGTTAAGCCCCAATTAAGGGAGAAAGCATACTGCTTTCTTTTCTGTCTTTCGGCTCATCACCAGAGACCATACCAACAGAAAGCTATTTGTTTCGTTGCCTTTTGTTTACATGTGTGTAAGGTTTTTAAGCTGATAATTTTAAATAATAAATAAGGGAGACTAGTATAGATCTATTTCGAGCTAGTTAGCTCTCTTCAGCTAGCCATACCCTTACTGGGATTCGAACCAGGGAAGTATTACATGTGAGGCAGTTGTAATTGCCACTACACCACTGGTTCTCTCCTTATCAGCTCAGGCAGGGGAATAAGTATATACTTTGTATTACAACACCCTGTTAAGCCCCAATTAAGGGAGAAAGCATACTGCTTTCTTTTCTGTCTTTCGGCTCATCACCAGAGACCATACCAACAGAAAGCTATTTGTTTCGTTGCCTTTTGTTTACATGTGTGTAAGGTTTTTAAGCTGATAATTTTAAATAATAAATAAGGGAGACTAGTATAGATCTATTTCGAGCTAGTTAGCTCTCTTCAGCTAGCCATACCCTTACTGGGATTCGAACCAGGGAAGTATTACATGTGAGGCAGTTGTAATTGCCACTACACCACTGGTTCTCTCCTTATCAGCTCAGGCAGGGGAATAAGTATATACTTTGTATTACAACACCCTGTTAAGCCCCAATTAAGGGAGAAAGCATACTGCTTTCTTTTCTGTCTTTCGGCTCATCACCAGAGGACCATACCAACAGAAAGCTATTTGTTTCGTTGCCTTTGTTTACATGTGTGTAAGGTTTTTAAGCTGATAATTTTAAATAATAAATAAGGGAGACTAGTATAGATCTATTTCGAGCTAGTTAGCTCTCTTCAGCTAGCCATACCCTTACTGGGATTCGAACCAGGGAAGTATTACATGTGAGGCAGTTGTAATTGCCACTACACCACTGGTTCTCTCCTTATCAGCTCAGGCAGGGAATAAGTATATACTTTGTATTACAACACCCTGTTAAGCCCCAATTAAGGGAGAAAGCATACTGCTTTCTTTTCTGTCTTTCGGCTCATCACCAGAGACCATACCAACAGAAAGCTATTTGTTTCGTTGCCTTTTGTTTACATGTGTGTAAGGTTTTTAAGCTGATAATTTTAAATAATAAATAAGGGAGACTAGTATAGATCTATTTCGAGCTAGTTAGCTCTCTTCAGCTAGCCATACCCTTACTGGGATTCGAACCAGGGAAGTATTACATGTGAGGCAGTTGTAATTGCCACTACACCACTGGTTCTCTCCTTATCAGCTCAGGCAGGGGAATAAGTATATACTTTGTATTACAACACCCTGTTAAGCCCCAATTAAGGGAGAAAGCATACTGCTTTCTTTTCTGTCTTTCGGCTCATCACCAGAGACCATACCAACAGAAAGCTATTTGTTTCGTTGCCTTTTGTTTACATGTGTGTAAGGTTTTTAAGCTGATAATTTTAAATAATAAATAAG